>JAABKJ010075445.1:124282003-124445398 GCA_011634705.1 Andricus grossulariae | reverse complement strand
CATTTTCAATATTAAAGTCTAGTATTATATTTTTGGTTCAGAATTTATCTCTCTTTAATGAAAATTTATAGTAAGTTATTTATTTTCAATATAAAAGTCTACTATTATATTTTTGGTTAAGAATTTATCTCTTTTGGTTAAAAATTCAACTATTTTGTTAAAAAATCATCGTTTTTCGTCGAAAATTCAACTGTTTTGCTCAAAATTAATTTTTTTCTGATAGAAAATTCGTCTTTTTGGTTTTAAGTTATTTATTTGGAACGTAAAAGTCGTCTAATTTATTTTTGGTTAAGAATTTATCTTTTTTGGTTGAAATATCCACTATTTTGTTGAAAGATCGTCGTTTTTGGTCGAAAATTCAACTGTTTTGCTAAAAATTAATTTTTATGAATAGAAAATTCCTCTTTTTTGGTTCTAAGTTATTTATTTTTATTGAAAAAGTCAACTACCTTATTTTTGATTTAGAATTTATGTCTTTTGGTTGAAAATTCTACTATTTTGTTCAAAAATCATCGTTTTTGGTCGAAAATTCGACTTTTTTGTTGAAAATTCATCTCTTTGGAAGAAAAATTCTTCTTTTTTGGTTGAAAGTTATTCATTTTCAATATTAAAGTCTAGTATTATATTTTTGGTTCAGAATTTATCTCTCTTTGATGAAAATTTCCCTATTTTGTTAAAAAATCATCGTTTTCGGTCGAAAATTCAAATGTTTTGCTAAAAATTAATTTTTCTGAATAGAAAATTCGTCTTCTTTGGTTCAAAGTTATTTATTTTCAATATAAAAGTCTACTATTATATTTTTGGTTAAGAATTTACCTCTTTTGGTTAAAAATTCAATTATTTTGTTAAAAAATTCAACTTTTTTGTTGAAAATTCACCTTTTTTAAAGGAAAATTCTTTTTTGGTTAAAAGTTATTTATTTTGAATATAAAAGTCTACTAATTTATTTTTGGTTTAGAATTTATCTCTTTTAGTTGAAAATTCCACTTTTTTTGTTAAAAAATCATAGTTTTTGGTCGAAAATTCAACTGTTTTGCTAAAAATTAATTTCGTTTTGATAGAAAATTCATCTTTTTTGGTTGTAAGTTATTTATTTTCAATATAAGAGTCTACTATTATATTTTTGGTTCAGAATTTATCTCTTTTGGTTGAAAATTTCACTATTTTGATACAAACTCATCGTTTTTGGTCGAAAATTCAACTGTTTCGAAAAAAATTAATATTTTCTTGATAGGAAATTCGTCTTTCTTGGTTGTAAGTCATTTATTTTGAATTTAAAAGGGAATTTTATTATTCGGAAATTTTATTATTCGAAAATTTATAGTGTCGGGAATTTTATTATTCGGGAATTTTATTATCAGGAAATTTTATTATTCGGGAATTTTCCAATTCAGGAATTTTTCAATTCGAGAATTTTATTATTCGGGAATTTTATTATTCGAAAATTTAATTATACGGAAATTTTATTATTCGGGAATTTTCCAATTCGGTAACATTATAAACTGTTCGGGAATTTTCCAATATGGGAATTTCATAATTCAGGAATTTTATTATTCGCGAATTTTTCATAGTCGGGAATTTTCCGATTGGAGAATTTTATTATTTCGGAAATTTTATTATTCGAGAATTTTCCAATTCGGGAATTTTCCATCGTCGGGAATTTCATTATTCGGAAATCTTATTATTCGGGAATTTTACAGTGTTGGGAATTTAATTATTCGTAAATTTTCCTATTTGGAAATATTATTATGCGGAAATTTTATTATTCGGGAATTTTATTATCAGGGAATTTTTTTTTTTCAGGAATTTTCCAAATCGGGAATTTTATTATTCGGTAAATTTCCAATTCGAAAATTTCACAGTGTCGGGAATTTTATTTTTCGGGATTTTTCAGTCGTCCCATATAATTTTTAAATTTGTTAAGCTTCATAAAATAAATATTTGTATTTATTTATTACCAGAGTCTCCGAATTCTTCCTGAAGTTTTGATTGGATTAAATCGGCTGAATGTTGAGTCACTTCACATTGAAAATATTTTACAGAATTTATTGAATCTGGATAAAATTCTTTTTGTCTCCTTTGAGCGGTTTCAACATTTTGTGAATTAGATTCTAAGCCCAGGATTTTGTATCCATACAAATGATGTAATAATTGGCAGATGTAACCCTAGATGAAATAAATCAAGAATTATATTAATATAAACAATTTTTATATAACTAGCATTTAACTAGTTTTCCTAAGATTCTTGAGAAACAAAATGAGGAATTTTCAACAAAACAGTTGACTTTTCTACCACAAAGAATACTTTTTTAATAAAATTGTTTAATTTTCAACAAAGTAAATTAATTTTCAACCAAGAAGAATAATTTTCTACCAAAAAAGACGACTTTTCATAAAATACATGAGTTTTCAAACAAATAATTGAATTTTCAACCAAAAGATGAATTTTCAACAACAAAAATTAATTTTCAATCAAATAGAAGAATTTTAAAACAATGTAATTGAATTTTCAACCTAGTAGTTGAATTTTTAACTAAAAAAGATAATTTGTCAACCAAAAATGGTATTGTTAAATTTTCAATTTATAAAATTAATTTTCTAGAAAAAAAAGAATTTTTAACAATATAGTTAAATTTTCAACTAAAGAGATGAATTTTTAACTAAAATGATGAATTTTCAAATAAAATAGTTGAATTTTCAGTTAAAAAATAAATTTTCAACCAAAAAACAACGATTTTTCAATCAAGTATTTAAATTTTCAAAAAAAGTTGAATTTTCAATCAGAAAAAATGTTAGTTTTTAATAAAAAATAGTCAAAGTCATAAAAAAAAAGAATTTTTAACGAAATAATTGAATCCTCAATCAAAATGACGAATTTTAAACAAAATATTAGACTTCTCAACCAAAAACTATACTTTTTAACAAAATTGTTTGATTTTCAACAAATTAGATTAATTTTCGATCAAGTAGTTGAATTGTTAACCAAAAACATTTATTTTTAACCAAGAAACATAATTTTCTATCGAAAAAGCCGAATTTTCAACAAAATACATGAATTTTCAATGAAATAGTTGAATTTTTAAACAATTTAGTTCAACCAAATAGTTGAATTTTCAAACAAAAAGATGAATTTTCAACAAAAATGGTATTGTTACATTTTCAGTTAAAAATTAATTCTTTAGCAAAAAAAAAAAATTAACAATATAGTTACAGTTTTAACCAAAAAGACGAGTTTTTAACAAAATACATAAATTTTTAACCAAATAGTTTAATTTTCAACTAAATAGTTCAGTTTTCAATAAAACAGTAGATTTCTCAACCAAAAAGGATACTCTTAACCAAAATTGTTTAATTTTCAGCCAAAAACATTTATTTGTACTGAATATAGAGAAGTAATTAGCAGATATAAAATGGTCCTTGACTTTATTTGAATCCCTGTTTTTGACAAAATAGTTCCATTTTCAACAAAATAACAAAATTTGTCACCAAATAGTAGTGGTTCTGACAAAAAGAGATGAATTCTTAATTTAAAATGTAACAGTACACTTTTTATTCAAAAAGAATTAACTTTGAGCTGAAAGAAATTGGATTTTCTTATCGGGCTCCGTTGATACTTTAATATCCCCTAATGACTAAAAGCAAGTAAATTTTATAACTGAAGAAACTTCAATTACTAGCAATTGATTATAGGTATAAACGAAGGTGGCTAATACTACTGAAAATAATTTCAAACCCATTTTAAATAAGATTTTAGTTGAGGCAATTAAATGAACATAGTAGGAACGTAACACCCAAAAATGTGATCAAATATTAAAAATTTCGAAAAACCTAAATGATTACAAATAAAAATTTATCCAACACATTACCTTACTTTCTAGATTTGACTCATGTACACATCCATTATGTCATCATTTTTGCAACCTAATCAGGATAATAAGAATGTTTTACCGTAAAATTTGAAAGTTGTGTATCACATATGTTACTCTAGTGTTACTGGATTTACTGGTCAATAAGTCTAAAAACGCTGCCTAAAAACTAAGACATTGATGCATAATTAAAACCTCGAGAATCATAGCACACTGAGTTCTATTATGATTACCAGTTACATGAAGTAGTTTGATCCAGCATCGGATCACACACGTTATATTTCAGTTTTACATTTTTTTTAAATCAGCAAGAGTATCGTCACTCTCCAAAATTGCACATGCGTCACTATCGGATGTTGATAGAACAATTTGTTCGTGAGTCGGCATAGGCATTCTTAATTATCAACTGGTCAATCTGAAACTTATCAATCTGTTCACACAAAAAGTGTATCTTTGAAGTTCAAATATGCGGTGCGGATTTTTGATGGAAATGAGCCGAATGAATCAAAGTTGTTCCAGTCCACATACAGTGCCGTCAGGAGAAGGAAGCCTTGTAGGTGCAGCTATGTGCCTAGGAGGAGGAGTCGTGGACCAGGCAGGTGGAGACGTGCTCCTGGGAGAAGAAAACCTGGACCTAAAACGAAGAGGAGGTTCGGCAGGAGATAGAGACCTATCAGGAGAATGATACCTTTCAGATGAAGAAGAAGATCTGCCAAGAGAAACGTTAGAAATGGGCTTGTCATTAGGTGAACAGTCGAATTCTGAACTTAATTCTGGAACCAGAAAGAGATTATTGCATTTTTTAAGTTAGTATTTCATAAGCTACTTGCAATAATATTAGACAAGACACGATAAGTGGGACATTTTTCTTGCCAAACTCGTTGAAGGCTCGAGTAGCAATAATCAAGAGACATTGTTAGAGAAGGTCTCTGCAAAAGTTAAATTCATAATTTTTTGTTTCAAGTATGATGCGCTTTCAAAAAGACAGTAGAAAACAAACACGCGAGTTAGGCAGTTAGTCGACAGGTGAACAAGAGTGAAAGGATCTCTTCCTAAATTTTCTCCACTGTTGCAAGTCTTACAATTCCGTAGATTAACGCTAAATCCTAAGCCTCTAGAATTGCAAACAATGCATTGTCAATGTGCACTGTTTGTGCATGTCAAATCAAGTTTCATGCAGCTTGTCCATTGCAAAATTGCAACATGCTTTCAGATTTCATGATTTTTATATAAATGATCAAGTCGACCATGCGACATGATCAAGTTGACTAGTGGCGTAGACCTTCACAATGATCCTGGATACAAGAATATTCCATCATCGATAATCGCTCGACGTGAGTTGGCTCTATGGCTCAAGCTCGTACTACGTCCTATACGATATTGTTACTAGAGCAAGATACCTGGCATGAGTTGCCGATGATCCTACTAATCAATGCTGAGCATAAATTCTATACAGAGAGTGAGGACGACGATTGAAACCTCAACTGTTAAAGGAGAACATTGAACCATTGTCTTTGAATTTATGTTAAAAAGCGGTGGTAGCGTACCCAAAATCTGTCCCTCAATCATAGTCGAACCTCCCTCACGCGTCCCACTGGAAGTGATCAAGGTGAAATCTTAATTTGAAATTTTAATTTGAAATAATTCAATTTCGTGATTTTTCAATTAAAAAAAAAAAGTTTAATTTTTAGCGCTTCGACTTAGAAATTACACAAATTATTTCTAACACTTTTTCCAATTAAATTGTCCAAAATCGTTCTATAGATATATATTTTTCTTTCTTTATATTTCAGACGTTTTCAATTATAAATTATTAATTATTGATTATTGTTTCAAAAATGTTTAAAACATAATAATTAAAAATTGGTTTAATAAGGAATTTATAAATTGTTTATATGATTCAAAGTCAATAGATTTCTTGCAAAAAAGTTTGCTGATGCTCATCGAGTATATTTTTGTTCTAAACCGGGAGAAATCCCGAATATTTACGGAAATTGTTAACTATTTGTATATTTTTCACTTGGAGTGACTTAATAATGATTTAAAATAATTTTTTAAACAAACTATCATTGGTAATGCCTATCTTCATCTATATTAATGCCAGATAGTTGCGGGTTTTTTTTCTGAAATTTTCAACTTTTTGTCCACTTTTCACTTAGTGAGGTAATAATTAATGCAAGTTAATAAAAATAGTTTAAACGATTTATTATTGTTTATAATTATTTTCTCTTAGATAAGTGCTAAAAAGTTGTGGTTTCTTCTGAAATATTTAACTCGGCTTTGCCTTTTTAGTTATGAACAAATGATAAATAAACATTAGAGAGAAACATATTTTAATTGTAATTTATTGTTGTAATTTAAAACAAAACTTTTACAAGTCGCTTATAATTTGTCCATAACTAAAAAGTCAAAGCAAAGCTAAATATTAAAAAAAAAATCAACTTTCTAGCATTACTCTAATAGAATGTAGTTATAAACAATAATAAATTGTTTAAGCAACTATTTCTATTAACTTGCATTAATTATAACTTACTAAGTGAAAAGTGGACAAAAAGTTTAAGAGTTCAGAAAAAAACCGCAACTTTTTAGCACTTATCTAAGAGGAGATAGTTATTAACAATGATAATTTGTTTAAATAATTATTTTTGCTAGATTAAATTAATTATTAACTCAACCTATGTGAAAAGTAGACAAATAGTTGTAAATTTCAGAAAAAAACACAACTTTCCAGCATTATTCAAATTAAATATCATTAATAATAATAATAAATTGTTTAAACAAATAGTTTGGTTAACTTTAATTAAATATTTAATGTACTTCAAGTGAAAAGTGAATAAAAAGTTGAAAATTTAAGAAATAACTGCAATTTTCTAGCATTATTCTAAGAGACTTTTAGTAAAAATAATAATAAATTGTTTAAACAATTATTTTTTTCAATATTACGAACATTAATTAAGGTAATAACCTCTCTCTAATTGAAAATTGGACAAAAATTGGAAAATTTTTGAAAAAAACCGAGACTTTCTATCTCCATTCTAAGATCAAATTGCTAAAAACAATAATAAATTGTTTAAACATGTTCTTAAACATCTAATTAGTAGTATAAATAGTATTTCATGTATTAGAAACAATTTGCATTAAAAAACCCGCAAAAAAAACATAATTAGCGCCAAAAACTCGCAAATCCCATTATTTCACTTATGGGGTTTTTTGGAAACCCTATAAAACAGACTTATGGGGGCGATATTTGAAAAGTAATATTTTCTGCGTATTCTATGGCTAATTGTGAAGAGAAATGTTTAGTTTCAACTCGATTCAGCTAATATTGAGGATTCTGAATAAAATTGATAAAAACGTATTTTTTATGGGAAATACGTGTTAAGCTTCATGGGGCTTGCGCCACCTCTAAATATCATTTTTTTTTTCGAAAATAAAAAAAAATGGATTTATTTTTGTGTGGATTTGAACAAATTTCCGGACGTTATTCATAAAAATTCGAAAAAAAATGTGTTGGACCACCCTAATGTCCATTGCTGGCCTTAGGGTCAGGTGAATTGAAAACAATTACATAAAATACTTCAAACGTTTTGGCACACAATGGTGGCCCTCATCAGTAAATTTTATTAAATCCGTGAAAATTATATAATTTTGTATGGGTACCAGAAGTGGTGAAGTTCTTAAAGAAAAATTGGGTTGTTAGGGGGGGGGGGATTTAAAAAGATTTGAAATATTTGAGGGTATTTTAAAAGATCCCAAGGAATTTTTAATAGAATTCAATCATTTGAAAGGGTTTCGAAGAATTTGAAAGATTTTAGGATATTTAAAAAAATCAAGGGAATTTGCAAAAGCTTCATAATCTTTCCAAAAATTTCAAAGGATTTGAAATATTTTAGAGTATTTTTAAAAATTCCAATGAATTGTTAAGAGCTTTTAACATTTTAAGGCATTTAAAATATTTTAGGGTATTTAAAAAGATTTCAATAATTTGAATGGATTTTAAAGAATTTCAAAGATTTTAGGGTATTTCAGAAAAAAAAAAACAAGGGAATTTTCTCGAACTTTAAAAACTTTCTAAGGATTTAAAAAGATTTGAAATATTTGAATGTATTTTAAAAGATACCAAGGAATTTTTAATAGAATTCAATAGTTTGAAAGGGTTTGAAATTTTTTAAAAAGAATTTAGGTTATTTCAAAAGATTTTAAGAAATTTTTAATAGAATTCAACAGTTTGAAGGGGTTTGAATTTTTTAAAAAGAATTTAGGGTATCTAAAAAATGCCACGGGATTTTCAAAAGATTTCAAATGTTACAAAAGATTTCAGAGTATTTGAAATATTTCAGGGTATTCTAAAAGATTTCAAGTAATTTTTAATAGATTTCAATAATTTGAATGGATTTCAAAGAATTTCGAAGAATGTAGGGTATTTAAAAAAAATCTAGGGAATTTTCAAGAACTTTAAAAATTGTAAAAGAATTTGAAATATTTTAGGGTATTTTTAAAGATACCAAGGTATTTAAAATAGAATTCAATAATTTGAAAGGGTTACAAGATTTTAAAGAATTTTGGGTATTTAAAACAATTCCACGTAATTTTTAAGAGCTTCAAGAGATTTGAAAAGATTTCAAATGATTTTAAATATTTTAGGGTATTCAAAAATATTCCAATAATTTGAATGAATTTCAAAGAATTTCAAGATTTTAGGGTATTTCAAAAAACAGGGGAATTTTCTCGAACTTTAAAAACTTTCCAAGGATTTAAAAAGATTTGAAATATTTGAAGGTATTTTAAAAGATACCAAGAAATTTTTAATATAATTCAATAGTTTGAAAGGGTTTGAATTTTTTTAAAAGAATTTAAGGTATTTTAAAAGATACCAATGGATTTTTAATAGAATTCAATAGTATGAAAGGGTTTGAAATTTTTTAAAAAGAATTTAGGGTATTCAAAAGATTTCAAGAAATTTTTAATAGAATTCAACAGTTTGAAGGGGTTTGAATTTTGTAAAAAGAATTTAGGGTATTTAAAAAAATGCCAAGGAATTTTTAAAAGCTTTAAAATGTTACAAAAGATTTCAGAGTATTTAAAATATTTAAGGGTATTCTAGAAGATTCCAAGTAATTTTTAATACATTTCAATAATTTGAATGGATTTCAAAGAATTTGAAAGAATTTAGGGTATTAAAAAAAAATCAAGTGAATTTTCAAGAACTTTAAAAAGTTTCAAAGAATTTGAAATATTTTAGGGTATTTTAAAAGATACCAAGGTATTTAAAATATAATTCAATAATTTTAAAGGGTTACAATATTTTAAAGAATTTTGGGTATTTAAAACAATTCCACTTAATTTTTAAGAGCTTCAAGAGATTTGAAAAGATTTCAAAGGATTTGAAATATTTTAGGGTATTTAAAAATATTCCAATAATTTGAATGAATTTCAAAGAATTTCAAGATTTTAGGGTACTTCAAAAAACAAGGGAATTTTCTTGAACTTTAAAAACTTTCCAAGGGTTTAAAAGATTTGAAAAGAATTTAAGGTATTTTAATAGATTCCAAGGAATTTTTAATAGAATTCAATGGTTTGAAGGGGTTTGAAATATTTTAAAAAGAATTTAGGTTATTTAAAAAAATCAAGGAAGTTTTCAAGAACTTTAAAAAGTTTCAAAGAATTTGAAATATTTTAGGGTATTTGAAAAGATACTAAGGAATTTTAAATAGAATTCAATAATTTGAGAGGGTTACAAGATTTTAAAGAATTTTGGGTATTTAAAACAATTCCACGTAATTTTTAAGAGCTTCAAGAGATTTGAACTTCACTTTTCAGAGCGTAGGGATCTAAATTGTCAATTGCACTTAGTTTATTACAATAACGGACCTCCAATTCACCAAATAGACTCAAATTGTATTCACGAGACACTTTTCATTTGCCGCTAAACACATTTCTTTAACTAAAATAATGCACGCGACGCAATATATACAATGCAATGTATCTCCCGAGGTGTTCGGACATTTGGAAATGACGTCACAAGTAGAAATACTCTATTGTCGTCCTTCTAGAAACATAACCTATATTTTTTTTGTATATTAATTTATATTTGTATCTGAAATAATTTATGTACTTTATAAGTACCGAAAAAAAAAGTACAGAAGACAATTAAAGACGAAAGTCATATTTGCAAAGGATTCATTTGAAAGTTTTTCCATGAAATTGGTAGGTTATTGTTATTTTGTAAATTTAACAGTTTGCTAGGTAAAAATCTATTAGCAGGTTCGAAATTGCACCACTAGTTGGGAATGTTACGGTCGACCTTTTAAAATTCCCAACAGAGTGGGATTTTGCCTTTCATCGCGGAAAGTTACCACGTTCGTGCAGGGTCCTTTTATTTCCCACGCCTGACGATGTAAAATTTTGTTGATTTTGTTTAGTGTATTAACCAAATGTTTGGCTATAGCCCGAACTAAAATAAGTAAAAAATAATATTTTTTGAATTTTTAGCAAGTCAAAAATTACCCGCAAAAAAGTCAAAATTCGCAAACAAAATTTCAAATGGGCGCCATTTTGTTAAGTTTAAATATTTTTAATTTGTTTTAGTCCTGGCTATAGCCGTACTCGTATATTTTAAGAATCTCTTCGAGTTTTTTGTTTCAGATCACCTGGAGCAGCTGAATCATGTCAGCCAAGTGAGGGTGTCGTTTCCGGGACACAGTTTTTGAAGTGCTACAGCGCCCCCTATTATTTCTTTTTTAATTGGTGACCATGTAATTTTTTTAGTTTAAGGTCTGCTTAAAAATATAAGAAAAACTTCCATTAAAAAATATTAACAATTGTATTTTTTACAAATTTTTCAAAAACGGCTGAAAAAAGTTCGGTCAAACAGAAATACCCCCTTAAATGTAAAGAATAGTATATTAATTATCTCAGGTCGAAGAAATAAATGAAAAGAATCATTTAAACTTTCCCTATGGTAACATTTTATACTTATTTAATTCTGATTCAGTAATCCGCCTCTTTCTAGATCATTAGGTTTTTTAAATTGGAAAATAACAGTATTGAAAAATATAGATGAACAATTTTGAAGTCTTTCTCCACTACAGAAATGTAGATAAAGTTTCGTGGTGACTAGGAGCTTTGAAATTGAAATTTTTTTAAATATACTTTCACAAAAAATAATTCCTAATAATTTTATAGTGCTATTTTTTAATCCCAATTTACTCTGTAATTACTTCACCATCTTCGATTTCGCTAATTTAATGAATTTGGCAAATTAAGTTGTACTCAAACAAGTTTTTGAATTTTTCACGTAAAAATTTAGTCAGTTACAAGATTTTTTTCATAGGTATGAAATTTACTGAAAATCAACATTCTTGTTAACACTGTAAAGAAAGTATTATTTCAGAACTAATTTCGGGTTTTGAAATACGAATAAAAAACTGTCTACAGTCTACTGTATGTTATCATATATAAGTTATCATATTTCAGAAAAGGTAACGAAAAATATGATCCCGTAAAAAAAGAGATCTCTGGTTTTTACAGAGAATATTTGATAATATTTCAAACAGTTTCTGATAATAATTAAAAGTAACTATTCTGAAGATTTTGTGATAATATATCACTAATAGCATAATACTTTCATGAGCGTCGCACAAAAAGTTTTGTTTATTTATAAATTAACAGCATATGAATATTAGGGGTGCTCAAAGAAAAGCAAGTCCGAATCTCAACGTGCATTTTCGATTTTTATGTTCCTGCTTGTGGGTTAAAAATTAACTACGTGGAAGGAGAAATATAAATTGGTCTGTTTTTACAGAAATAGTTTATTACGACCCAATGTCAGAAAGTTGGATTTCCGGGCGTGTGTGATATGAAGGCCGAGGCGAAGCCGAGGCCTCATATCACGCACGCCAGGGCTGCAATTTTTAAGATTAGCACCTGCTCCCGGCGAAATCCTGCGGTTGTCCTTATGACAAACTTTTAACTATATATGACGTTTCAGGTTACTTTAACCGCTCCCCCCCTCTGCCCAAAAATTTAGAGGACGTACGTAAACTTACGACCACTTAAAATTTTCGTTGAAATATAGGCTTTCGAATGCAAACTGGCATATGCCATGATTTCAACATGGCCGTCCAATATGGCGGCCATAATGATAGAAAGTGCCTCAGGCACGTGTGTAAAACTTCAGAATAGCGATAAAAAAATCCTGGAAAAATGCATGCAGTAGCTTTTCTGGCTACTGGTTCGAATTCCAAGATCAAACTTTCAAAATTCAAGACAGCTGACCAATATGGCGGCCAAAACGATATAAAGTGCCTTAGGCGTGTGTGTAAAAATTCAGAGTAGCGATAAAAAATGATGAAAAAAATCATGCAGTGGCTGTTCTGGCTACTGGTTCGAATTCCAAGATCAAAATTTTTTGAATTCAAGATGGCCGACCAATATGGCGAACGAACTTTTCAAAAATCAACGGATCCATACAAAATTTAGTATACAGGGGTCTCTCAGGTCGCTGATCAGAAATCCTAAGTTAAATTTGTGTAATTCAAGATGGCGGATTCAATATGATGGTTGAAAAATCAACGTAGCCATACAACTGAATGTAGGAACAAATGAATGTAGCGAAGGAAAAAGTGAAGATCGTAGGAGCTGTTAACGTGAAGTCGACTGTCCCTCGACGGCCACGTTTTAAGGTGAATTACATATGATTTCACGTATTCACTTTTTTTTTTATTTTTGAAATTATTTCTGAGCAATATTGGATCTGCCATTTTAAATTTACCAGATTTGACTCTGTATTCGTAATCAGCAACTTCAAAAACCCCCGTATATCAAATTTTGTGTGGATCCGTTGATTTTTGAAAAGTTCGTCAGCCATATTGGATCCGCCATCTTGAATGTTGAAAGTTTGATCTAGAAATTTGAACCACTAGACAGAAAAGCTACTGCATGAATTTTTTATCACAATTCGAAATTTTTACACACATGCTTGAGGCACTTTCTATCGTTATGATCGCAATATTGGTCGGCCATCCTGAATTTTGAAAGTTTGATCTTGGAATTCGTACCAGTAGCCAGAAAAGCTACTACATGAATTTTTTCAGAATTTTTTTATCGCTATTCTGAATTTTTACACACATGTCTAAGGCACTTTCTATCGTTATGGCTGCCATATTGGTCGGCAATGTTGAAATCATGGCGTATGCCATTTTGCATTCGCAAGCCTATATTTCAACGAAAATTTTGAACATAATTCTTGAAGTATAAATGTAATAGTTGGATTTTCTAGAAGAATATTTTAGTAAATAAAGTTCAAGCGCATTCTGGAACAAAAGTCAGATTTTCCATTTTCAATTTTTGAATTTTCAACTAAATTTAACGGATAAAGTGATTTATCTTTGCTTAATTCAGGGCATAGAAAGAGTATATCCCCCCCCCCCGTCCCAACTCCGACGCGCAAAATATTTCACTGGGATTCCGCCTTTGTCTTCAAAGCTTCTTCTAAATTTTTGAGTGTTAATTTTGAAAGAAGAATTAAATAGTGCGTAATGTTTCATACTTCATTCAACCGCACAGAAAATTTTTTCTTAAGCTACAAAAAAGGTTTTTTTGGGACATACAAAAAAATTTGGTTGAACACAAGTTTGATTGATTATACCAAATCGTTTTCTGAGTGTTTAAATTTAATTAGTTCATTGATCTCAAAAGATACTACTTTTTATTAAAATTATTTGAGTAAAAACGACATTGAAAAAAATTATATTACAAATTTAAATAATGGAAATGTTAAAATTATCTCAGGCACAATGTTGGCTTAAAAATTGCTTAAAATACTAGTTTTCAATTCAGAAATTTACTTTTTCAATTTAAAATTCGCTTATTATTGATTGAATACAATGGAAAATGACATTCAAACTACGTATTTTTAACCAACTTTATAATAATTTCAACTTTTTTTACATACAATATACCTTATGCCATACCTTTATATATTATATATATATATATATATATTAATAGGCCCTCGTTGTGTTGCCTACTCATGACCTCGCTAGCTGAGCGTGACGTTTCCGATTGCGCCCTCGATAGGCAACGTTGATTAAAGAATTAATTGTTATGGAGATGTAAATGAAGACAATAATTTTTTCACACAAAACATTAAGTTATTTGTGCATATTTAATTAATAAAAATATTACAAATTCAATTAATTTCCAGAAGTTTTCATCTGAAAATTTAACTATTCCATTTTTGGTTGAAACTTTATCCTGTAGATTGTCTAAGTTAAAAATTCAACTATTTCATCGAAAATTCATGCATTTTGTTGAAAAGTTGTCTTTTTGGGTACAAAATTAATCTTGTTTGTTGAAAATTCAACTTATTGGTTGAAAATTTTACTATTTGGTAGATAATTCATATATTTTGTTAAAAAGTCATCTTTTCGGGTAGAACATTTTTCTACTTTGTTGAAAGTTCAACTTTTTGGTTGAGAAATCAACTATCTTGTTAAAAATTAATTTTTCTTCATTGAAAAGTATCTTTTTTGTTAAAAATTTATCTTTTCCAATTTAGAAGTCCACTGTTTTCTAAAACATTCAACTTTTTAGCATGAGAAAAAACTTTTCTTTTTAATTAAAAATTCATCTTTCATGGTAGGAAAGTCATCTTTCTTGGTTGAAAAAATACTTTTTCGATGAAAATTACCTGTCTTCTAAGAAATTTGTCTCTTTTTTCTTAAAAATTCAAATGTTTGCTGAATTTTAATCTTTTTTGTTTGAAAATTCGACCATTTGATTGAAAATGCATCTTTATATCCTGAAAATTCAACTATTTGGTTAGAAATTCCACTATTTTGTTAAAAATCTAATTATTTTTGGAAAATTTAACTATTTTATTAAAGTCGTCATTTTTGGTCAAAAATTCAATCATCGTACTAAAAATTCATCCTTTTGGATTAAAAATTCAGATTTTATAGTAGAAAAGTTATCCTTCTTGGTTGAAATTTTATCTTTATTGGTAGAAAAGTAAGTTTTTTGTTAAAAATTTAACTGTTTTGTGGATAATTCATCTTTTTTTGCTTTAAAGTTGTACTATTTGGTTAAATCTTTAACTATTTTTTTGGAATACTCGTCTCTTTTACTGGAAAGTTCACCTATTTGTTTAAATATTGAACTGTTTTTTTGGAAAGCTCGTCTCTTTTACTGTAAAGTTCATCTATATTATTAATACAACTGCTTGGTTGAAAATTAATTTGTTTTTTGAAGATTAGCCTTCTTGTGTTGAAAATTCATCTTTTTGGTTCGAAAATCTTTTTTGGTTGAAAATTAAACTATTTTGATGAAAATGGAATACATTTCGGTTTGAAATCTTAGGATTTTAAAGTGTTTCTTATTGAACTCAATATGTTATCTACATTAATTTTATTTAAAACAGTTTTAAACAAAAATTGTCCAAAATTGGTTACGTATTACAGATAGCCCATAACCACTACTTATCAGAGTTTAAATTGGGCGAATGAACTCTGAGAATAAAAAATATTCCACTATGAAAATCAATTCCTTCAGTATACGTTCTGAGCGTTTTATAAACTTTTTACATTCTCATCAGAGAAGGTATTAGATTTGTGTAAATTTTGACCCCCCCCCCCCGTTTTTGTCAAAGGTCCACGTTTCGAGACCCCCTGAACCCAAAAAACAGGTTTTCGCGAATGTGTCTGACTGTGTGTCTGTGTGCCTGTAGATTTTTAGTCCTCAGCACGATTGCTTTCGAAAGACTTTTTTTTCATACAAAAAAAATCTGCCCACTGCGCGGGCACATTCTCATCGCGCGCTTTGCGCACGGCTCGCTTCGCTCGCAAGTTTGAGCGTGCCTAGGGCGCGTGACTGTTGGTTCCGGCCCTTCGCGCTCGATAATGTATTTATATCGCGCTTCGCGCTCGATGATGTGTTTACCTCGCGCTACGCGCTCGGTCTTTGCATCTCCCCCACATTTGCGCCCAGACCTTTTAAAATTAAAGGTCAAATCATCGACAAATATAATTTGGTGATTGTGACTTCTCTTTTGTTAAAGCTCCTCTGGCTTTAACGAACACATTCTCATCACGTATCTCGTGTTAACGTACAACATTTTGACCTTTAAAATGATCCTTCATTCATTGAGCTACCATTTTTTCTTCACTTACTTTTTTAAAGTCATAGCCAGAGGACTCAATTTTTTTCGCCGATAGTAGTTGCAATTATTTCATATTAAATGCTTTTTAGAATAATCAAATTTTCTTGGCCCAAATTCTTATGAATTCTTAATAGAAAAGTCTATGCAAACTCATTTAATGTCATTTGATATTGCATGAAATTGTATATTTTTAAATTTATTTAATCAAAAAGTTGATAAATTCAAGAGCTTTGTGTTTGAAAAGTTCAATTAAAGAAACTTTTAAATATCAAATTTTGCAGTTTCGGTTACCAAATTCTAAAAAAATTTATTTTTTAAGGCCAGAAATTTAACATTGTTCCGTTTTGAAAGATGGTTGAAGCCTAATTTTTTAAGAAATTGATACTTCACTATAATAATTATTAATGTTTTTGAAACTTATTTGTCACATTAATTTATTAAATTACTTTTTTTTTAATTTTGAAATTTGATTTTCAAAGTGCAAGGGTGCAGAAAAATTTCACATTTATGTGCGTTATAGAACTGAGAAAAACTCCAATTCTATCATTTGAAATGGAATTGAATTACATCAGATGTCTTCAACATGTTTAAACTTTTATATAACATGAGCAAAAGTAACTTTGATATAAAATAATGGACGAAAATTGTATTATAAAAATAACTAAAACATAACCATTTTTCAACACTTTCGAAGCGTTATTAAAATCGCAGTTTTTAATTTGTATAATTAAAACTTACCCCATAAGGTTCTTTTCTTCAGAATTCAGAATTTGAGCCCTTCTTACAATTTTGTATGCTGCAATATTAAACATTGCACTTTGAAATTCGTCACTTCGGAGGTTTTATCCATTTTCATTTCTCGAATTTTTTTATTTTCATCCCTACATCTTGTAGGGATAAGAATTAAAAAATCCAGAATTTACATTATATGTAAATTAGTTCCTCATTTATTGAATTTGAAAATTTCTCGGAGGTTCCGAGCCTTTTTTTTCTGAACGAACTGTTTTCAAAATACTGATATTTTGAGGTTTGATTAAACGAGGTATCGACTAAGTTGAAGTTGGCCAAATAGTTCAAAATTCCAATTTTTCGTTGACGAATAACAAAAACCAATTTCATCTTAGTTGATACCTCGTTTAACCAAGCTTCTAAATAGCAATATTTTGAGCTATTTTAAACATTCTTATTTCATTAGAAAAAGGCTCGGGACCAACATGTAGAAAACCTCTAAAGTGACCAATTTAAATGTGCAATTTTTAATACTCCCGCATCAAAAATTGAAAAAGGGCTCAAATTCTGAAAAGCCTGATAAAAAATGAACATTATAGGAATAGTTTTAATTATAAAAATTGAGCACTTCTATTTTAATGTCAATTTTCGCCAATTATTTAATAAAACAAGTTACCTTCGATCATGTCATGTACAAATTTAAAGACTGTTGAATACGTCTGATATAGTGTAATTCCATTTTAAATGGTAGAATTTGAGTTTTTCTCAATTCTATAATGTACATAAATGTGACATTTTTCTTCACCCTTGCACTTTGAAAATCAAATTTCGAAATAAAAAAAAAGTAATTAAGTAAATCTATGTGTCAAATAAGTTCCGAAAACATTGATAATTATTATAGTTAAGTATCAACATTGGTATAAATTTGGCCGAAACCGACTTTCGCGAAATAAAGTGGAATGACCCAAGTACTTTAAAATTCAATTCTCAATACTTTCAATTTATACATTTTAAACATCTTAAATTTTTATCAATTTTAAACATTTTAAAGGTTCCAAATGAATATTTGTCAATCAATGGCTTTCAGTTTTAGAGAAATGAAAATATGTGATTCTCATTTTTTAATTTTTTAATTATTTCGGGTTCGAATTCAACTTTCCTTCATATGAAAACTCGTAACCTCCATTGTAGTTTTATGGAGGAAGTTTTCTTAGTCATCACTTTCTTAGTCACAGGGTGACCTCTATATTAAAATTAAAATCAACAGAAGTAAAAAAGTAGATTTCTCATTTTATCGATTACAGATGTTCCTGGTTGCAGACAGGCCAAAACACTCTTGGGCTCAAAGCTTAACTCTAACCGAGCAAGGGAAATACTCAAGCTCGGGCGAAATGAAACTCTATAAAAACGCTACTCACATATTTTGTCATTGCCCTGCGATTGCGGGGAAACGTCTAACACTCACAGGCAATTACTGCATCAGTGAGTCAGAGATATCAGGCAACAGCATGGATGCGGTCCTCCCTATGCAGAGGGCTCAGGGGTCACGTTTAGGCTCACAAGGGGATGCAACGGGATTACCCTAGCGTCAGGGGTTGTCACGGGCTCAACAAACTAATAATAATAAAATACCTCTACTTTGTGCATTTTTCAAATCGTAAAATTAAGAAATCTGAAACTATAGATTGTGATGATTAGATATATCAAAAATGTTCCTTGTGAAGTTTAGAATTCAAATTAATATGATATTTTCATTGAGGCTCCGGATCAAATAAGGGGAAATCAAATTTGTTAGCTCGAGCGCAATGCCATCTTGTTGTTAAAAAAAGTCGTATATAACTACAATTAAAAAAAATTCAATTAATTTAGAAAACTTACTTGAATCACATCAATAATATTTGTTTAAATTCTTTCTCTTTTGCCTTGTCAAGGGTTTATTTGCGTTTGAAGTAAAAAAAATGACGTCTCCTCATTCGGACCAGAACCTCAATGAGAATTTGTGTAAACAAACATAGATATTCCATAAATATTTAAAAAGGAACACCTTATTTCAACATGGATGTTCACTACTGCCAACCAGAAATGTTTGAATTTGGAAATGTAATAATGACTCTCTTACATGTTCTAACTATGACAGTACAGTAAATATCCTTTAAAATTTGTACAAATGTACAATTATTCGATATAATCTGGCAATTGACGTTTGTACCGATCGCGGAGATAGCTGGTATAGTCTGCTTATCAGTTGCTCATTTTTTTCACAGTGCGCGTGCGCGAAAAGGAATTCGCGTCCGAGACGATAAGGGAAGCAAAATATTGCGAGCGGGACAACTAGTGATGGGACATCGATATCGAAATACCGGAAATATCGATATTTTGGTTCCGATATATCGGTATTGACATATTGAAGATAGTATCCTATTGATATATCGAGTTGCATATCGATATAAATGTTCGATTTCGATTTTTTCGCTCTCTTTGCGCGCGATTGCTCTTCCTGTTCTAACTTCGAAGTTTCGCATTTCGTACATTGTTTGTTGATTTTGCGAATTGAATTAAATATGTTTTCTTTGGAATTTATTTTCCAACAAAATAAATGTTTGCGTTCATATTAAAATTATTTTTTCAATTTATTCCTCGATATCAGGAATGGTTTATTAATGGTATTCAGTTGAAGTAATAATTATTAATAATAATAAATTTGATTAATTGAATTGGTAATTCAAACTTGGAGATAATATTGTGCGCATACGCGATATTTTATTACGATATATCGGTTACTATCTATATTTCTTTTTAATATCGATTTTTTAAGATTGCCAGGGACAGCACGAAAGACTGCAAGAGATTCGAAGAGAATGTAGCAGAGATTGTGACGTCTCGCAGTCATATGAAATCTTAGTGCACAGCCCCTCCGTAAATTTATCGTTACACTCTTTGTTTAACCTCGCAATTTCATTTGCGGAAGAGTTTAATTTGCCCCTGTCATCGGGTAATGTCTTAACGCCCGTATGCGCTATTACTTCACTCTACTGTTCTGTTCTGCCCTTTTCACTGGACTCACGATTTTCTTCTCTATTTGTGCCCCCTGTTTCTTTTGGATTTAATGACATCTTATTTTTCTGATTATCCGGCACCCCCTTAATTTCCTTCCTAATTGGTGAAAGTGATATTTTGCGTTTTTTTCCGAAAAGCCTCTTCTGTCAATTCTCGCAAATTCATTCCATCCTTATTACCCTCTTTTAAGACAAAAGACTCCATGCATTTCTTTTCACGGCCTCCCTCTCGCCTTTTTCTCCTTCGTTGGCACCGTCGACAGGTGAACAGGCACGGATCCAGAGAAGTGTCCTGGGGGCGGGGGGTCAGGAAATTGTATACACATGCTGTATATATATATATATATATATAACCACCCATCTCACGGTTGTGAGACGTGGCCATGAGTGGGACTTACTGCGGTCCTACTGGGAGCCGGTGTCATTTTTGAGATGGCAGTTGCTCCCAGTGGCACCCTGCGGTGGTTGTTATCCTTATTTTTCAATTATATATTCATAACGAGTATGAAAATGTGAAGAAGCGATCTGTTGAAACTTGAATCATAATTTGCATCAGTGAATGCGTTTTTTTTTATTATATAATTATGATAAGGATTGTAAAAATATGAAGAAAGCAATATATACACTATACAGTTAGAAAAATAATTATATATATTTCATTTTATTTTTTTGAATTTATCCAAAAAAAACTGCTCAAGCAAATCAAATGTGTTTAAACAAATAGAAATTTATAAAAGATTAGAAGATGTGTATTAAAATTATATAATTATTCAAGAAAAAGTAGCATAGGATACCAATTTGAGAAAAAACTGGACATCTCTGTGCCAATTTTTAGAAATTTTGAGAATAAACAATAAGTAATTGTTTAAATATTTACATAATGTTTTTAAAAAAATTTACTACTACAAACAATGCCAAACTATTACATTTCAATCAGAAAATACGATTATTTTCTACATTTTTCGGGAATAAATAATTGTTTGAATAAGTTAAATTTGTTAAAGCAATTAAATATTGTTTAAAAAGTCATAAGAATTATTCAGATTATACATTAGTAATTATTTGTATGAAAAAGATGACGGAAATTGCTAAACCGTAACAATATTACGTATAAATGTAGTTTTTTGAATTTTGGTTCATATTTTGGGCGGTGTATGAGTTCAGTTTTTCGAAAATCAAAAATTTCCCCATGTTAATTAAATGGGATTTTGAAGTGCTTGCTGGCACGTGTTAATATTCGAATTTCGGAATAAAAAGATTAGGGATTTTTTTTCTTTGGAAATGGAAACTTTGGGGGGGGGGGACTTGTCCTCTAGGGTGAAAAAAAATTTGCAATGCATTTTTGGACCACCCTCATGTACACTACTTACATAAAACGATTTTAGAGATAGATTTTTAACCTAACCGACGCGCGGCAATGCTCGGAGTTTGTCAGCTGCATTCTCCTCCACGCATTCGAGCGTGAACGCGCTTAGAGTGGGGGCTTATGGCTTCTGGGAATTATACTCCCCTACAACCCCGAAAACGGCAATGCTCGGAGTTTGGACTGTACGAGGCTTCGTCAAGAGGTCGGGGGTCGACTGCTGAGACTAGATAGGCAAGGATCTGTCACAATGGTATTTATAGCTTGAGCGCCAGGGGAGCTCTCCATGGGCTCCGCGCCCGTTTAAAACTACCTAACTAGTTCTTGAGACCGACAGATTTGGTCTTTTCAATTTCAAAGTCAGTTATTACAAAATCACAAGTTTTATCGTTTGTAAAGTTTTAATCTTTAACAGATGTCATGTGTTTGGTCACAACCTCTCTGGATATGGCAAGCCCTGCCGGTAGTAATTATACCAAGACATAAATGATCCTTCCATGTCTCAAGACAAGTGTACCTGGTCTTGTCTTGGCACAGCTGCAGCCATAAAATCAAGATGAGTCTGTATATCTCCAATGTCTAGATGGTGAAACTGAACCAGACATTATGGTCTTGAAGACATATTCAGTCCATATTAAAGATGGTTTAGACCAAATCAAGACCAAATATTTTTACCCGGGTAGCAACGGTATGATGGGCGTTTAACTTAGGGTTGTCAGTATTTTTTCTCGCATCAGAGATTTGCAACACATCTCAATGCAAAACGTGTAGTCGATAGGTCTAATAGTTTTTGCGCTAGGCGTGTTCACCCCATTTTACCGACTGGATAAGGGTTTCCTACGAAACCCTAAAAACTGGCATACCCTCTATAAACTGGGGGGCCATCCATATATTACGTAATCAATTTTTCACCTATTTGTGACCCCCTCATCCCCAGTGTAATCACCCATAATCATTTAGTTGACCCGCCCCCCCCCTTGATTAAATAATCATTTTCAAGACTTATTAGGATGTTGAATAAAGGAGTTATATCGACCCTCAGTTAAAACAATATTTGGATGTTGATGGTAAAATTGGCTTTAGGGTCTGGAAGCGGCCACATTACGCCTGCTTCACGTGCATGCAATGGCGCGTTTTCAAGGGGGGTCGGACAAAAATTTATTTTCGATAAGATATACTGCATAGGAGCTTATATTATCATAAACTGCAACTTTGACGGTTCACCCGGATCAGAGAATTAAATTAAATATTGGTTTAAAAATAATGAAATAAGTATGATTTTTTGTGATTTTCATCTTTGACCGTGTTGTGCAAACTGAGAGAATTTTTCTTCTTTGCTCAAACATTCAGGAAGCTAAAAACCTCATGGGCGGAAAATAGCAAAAAAATTGTTTGACTATATGCGCTCGGCTACTTTTTGCCCTCTCGCACTTCGTGCTCCGGTTATTTCATTGTGTAATGCATATATTACCGTATTAACCCGAATTTTCTTAAAATTACTTTGAACTAGTTAAAACGCGAAATTCCCACAATTATTTGTCAAAACTAGTTTTAACTAGTCAAAACGTGAGGTAACCAAGTCCTTTTGAAAAAAGCCGAAGATTTGTTTAATTCCATCTTATTTCGTGTTTCAACTAAAAATATCAGTTGGCACTAGATTTACCCAATTGTGCTTTTGAAAAGCTAGTTTTACCTGTAGTATTTAGTCTGGTTCGAGATGTGACCAATCACTCTTCTGTGACTGGTCGCTAGCACGTGTTTTTTTTAAGGGCGAGCTGGAAAAATGGTTCGAGCTGTGGTTTGAGATCTTCTGTGACCAGTCAATGCAAACTCAGTATTTTGGATTTTCACTGAATAGTGCAGGTAAAACTAGTTCATTGAAAAGCACAATCGGGTGAATCTAGTTTTAACTGATATTTTCAGTTAAAACACGAAATCAGATGGAATTTAAAATTGCTTCGGGTTTACACAAAAGCACTTGGTTACTCTGCGTTTTGACTAGTTAAAACTAGTATTGATAAGTGCTCCTGGTATTTTCTCGTTTTATTTAGTTTAAACTAGTTTTAACTGACTTCGGGTATAAAAAGTGTCACATATATACAGAAGCTTACTTGCAAATATTACAAAACTGTCGAAGTCTCTACGCTTATAAAGAGATTCTTAAATTTGTTTTGGTTTTAGATTAAAAAGAAAATTAATTTACTTAAGGCTCTATCGGCCTTAAGAAAAACATTTTCATTCCAGCACTCGTGAAGCGAGATGTGAATTCGCGATGTAGTGTAATTTGCTCATGAATTATATATTGAAAATAATTCGAATTTTCTATATATGAACAGCAATTTCAATGTTTCATAGAAGAACGGTGACTTGTATCCATAAATGATTGAAGAAGATTTTTTAGGCCTTTTCAGGAGAAAAAATTTTCTTTGTAAACTTTAATTATCTTGCGTTGTTTGGCTCAATTTTCGATTTTTTCAATAGTATTTTTGATATTTAAAAGAAGAACGGTGAGTCCTATCAAAGAATACTTAAAAGTGTCTTTGTCGGTCTGTTTAGAAGCACTAATTTCTCCTGTAGACTTTTTTCATACCTAATGTTGTTTGCCCGAAAATTAGAATTTTAAATTTTTCAATAGCATTTTCGACGTTCAAAGAAAGCCTGTGAGTTCTATCAGAAAAAGATTTAAAACGATTTCGTAGGTCTTCTTAAAATGAATAATTTGTTTTTGGACTTTTTTCTTATGTCGCATAGACCGGCCGAAAAACGGAATTCTTCATTAGAAAAAAGCGTTTACAAAATTGAAACAGTAACTATACCACATTAAATTAGAAAATAGCGTCGCGTCGCAGTTAGTGTGACAGAGAGAAAATTTGGTATGAAAAACAAGTTAGTTATTAACTTTTCACATTCTCATCCAGAGAAGGTGTTAGATTTGTGTAAAATTTGACCCCCCGGTTTTTTTCAAATGTCCACGTTTTGAGACCCCCTGAACCTGAACAACAGGTTTTTACGAATGTGTCTGTCTGTCTGTATGTAGGTATGTCTGTCTGTGAGCTCGATAACTTTCGAAAGAATTGACCCATTAGATTGGCCTTTGGTATACTCTTATAGTCTCGCAAACGAAAGGTCAAGTTCGTTAGCCAGCCATTTTGGATGAAAATTCAAAAAGTGAGCGCATTTTGAAAAAAGTTTTAGCTCAATTGGAATAGTAGTTAACAAACTGTTGATGTTTTAATTTGTGACGCGATGGAATTTACTCCGCGCAGACTACAGCCCGGCCGATAATCTACTACCCCAGCGTTAAGTGGAACTGTGCCTCACAGATCGTCGAGATTTTGTGATTAGAATGCAAAGAATATGGAAAATCATGGTTTATAATAAATAGTTATTCTTCTCTGATAAAAATATTTTAATCGTGTCACTTCTAGGAACATGAACTTCGTAAAAGTCTTAAAAATAAAGAATCTCTCTACATTTTTTTTTGTATTCGGCGTGTCCTCCGTCTGACCTCTATTTGTAATTATACTCATATAGGCTTGTGGGTTGCTTCTTTACCAAAAATAAAATATATCAGTTTAGTTTAGTCTCTTCCGATTGGCAGAGCAGATCGTTGAAATATTATGTGATATATAAAAGTTGTTCGACTAAATTATTCTGATAGCTATACAAAGGTCTATTATATAAATATAGTGAAGTGTTCCCATTAAAAAATGGAAAATAATTTGAAACCTACGAATGGTAGAAAACGAACGAAGCATGAAAGTTTGTGGGAAAGAAATGTTCTAAAATGTAGCAGAAATGCGGTATGTAATAATAAATCAATCAATCAATTCTTGCTTAAAATACTTGAGAAATGTCTTGAAAATTTTTTAAAATATATTTTTAATTATCGGAATAATGTTAATGATGACATTAGTAAATAGATAAATTATTATTATGTAGAGGAAAAATGTGAATGGTGGGTAAAAATATTTATTGGATAAATATTCTATTTCTGGTCTAACTATTTTTGGAAGCGCTTTTTACAAAACTGAAAAAATAAAACGAAACAGTGCGATTGTGTAAAATATGTTTAAAAATTATTACAAAAACACTTCAAATTACCAAAAGCTGTAGGAGTCTAAATATTATTTTCCAACTTTAGAAACTAAATTGTTGTATTTTAAATTAGAAATATCTTAGTGAAATAAAACTCGCTTGGGGAAGGAAAGAAATTAGCCTTTTTTAAATTGGAATATTATATTATTTCTTGGAAAAATCTATCGCAAGTAAAATATATTAGAAATACGCGAAAAGTAGATTCTTGCAGGCAGAGTGGGCAAGAATTAATTTCTGAAATTTTGAAAGTGAAGGGTGTCTAAAATATTGTAATGTAATTTTACAATAAAGCACATGCGAATTTTTTCTCTGTATTTCAGGGCAAAGAGTATATTTCAAGTTGTTCACATAAAATTGTTCCAAGCAGAGAACTAAAACCCAAACAGATCTGTTGTAAAAAAAATTGCGGGAGTATATGCTCAGAAAAACTGCAGCAAAGGTTAAACAAAAAGTTTTGGGAATTGCAAGATTACCACAAGCAAAATCTCCTCCTTTCTTCGATGATTAGGTGCAAAGATCCTGCTGGATTCGGTAGTGTCGTACGCCAAAGATTAATCAAATGGGAATTTTTTTTCCAACTGATGAGAAATATATCCCGGTTTGTAAAACATTCATGTGTAATGTTCTCAGTTTGAGTAGAAAGCGATTGGAAACCGTCCAAAAGAAATTAATAGGCAATGAAAGTTTTGATGATTTAAGAGGAAAGCACAAAAATCGAATAATTAAATTATCGGAGGAAATGAACATTTTAATCAGACTGCACTGTGAGAGTATACCACACGAAGAATCCCACTACACCAGAGAGTCATCCTCCTTAAAATATTTTCTGAATTCGGGATTAAATCTGTCAATATTGTATAAACAGTTTTTAGATTACTACGAAATAATGACAGGGCATCTTAGAGTTCCTTTAGAAGAATCTACTTACTGCAAATTCTTTACTCGTAACCTTAATTTTACGTTTAAAAGGCCACGTACTGACGTTTGCAATAAATGTTACGAAAGCGACTTGCAGCAAGTAGAATCTCAAGAAATTATTCACCACAAAGAAGAAGTAAAGGAGTATCATATTTTGAAAAAAAGGCTATTATCAGAAGAAAATGTCATTCGCTGTGAGTTTGACTATGCTCAAAATTTACCTTTGCCCAAAATTCCGGTCTCAGATCAGTTTTACAAGAGATTACTAAATTCAACTATTTGGTAGATAATTGATGTATTTTATTGGAAATTCATCTTTTTCGATAGAAAATTAATCTTCTTTGTTTAAAATCTATCTGCCTGGTTGAAGATTCAACTATTTTGTTAAAAATTCGTCTTTTGGTTGAATTCAACTGGTTGAAAATTGTTTTTTGTTGTTGAAAACTGATCTTTTCTGGTCGAAAATTCAACTATTTTACTGGATATTCATCTTTATTGTTTGAAAATGAACGTTTTTGTCGAAAATTTATCTTTTCGGGTTTAAAAATCCAGTGTTTTCTAAAACATTTGACTTTTTATCTTGAAAACTTAAATCTTTTGTTAAAAATTTGTCTTTTTGGATAGAAAATTAATCTTCCTTATTGAAAATTCATATACTTGTAAGAGCATTCAACTATTTTGTTAAAAATTCGTCTTTTTTTTTAATTCAAATGGTGGAATTTTTTTTTGTTACCAATTTATTTTTTATCTGCAAATTTAACGATTCCATTTTGGATTGAAAACTTACATTTTTATTTGAAAATTCGACTATTTGTTTGTAATTTCATCTTTCTTAATTAAAAATTAAGGTTATTTTTGAAAATTATTTTTTTCGGGTTGAAAAGTCAACTTTTTTCTAAATCATTCGAATTTTTAGCTTGAAAACTTGTCTATTTTGTTGAAAATTCTTCTTTTTGGGTAGAAAATTAATCTTTTTTGTTAAAAATTCAACTATTTTGTTAAAAATTTAATTATTTTGTTGAAATTTTAATCATACAATTCAACTGTTTTGTTAAAGTTATATTTTTTGGTTGAAGATTCAACTGTGCAGTTAAAAATCCATTCTTTTGGGCTGAAAATTTATTTTTTAGCTTATTATTATGATTAGAAATTGCGAACATGGTTTATGGACTGCCCCTAATTTTAATCAGCATATGAATATTATCAAGTTAATTTTATTAATTTTTGCGATTTTATCTTTACAGAACAGCTACATTCCGAAGTAAGGCAGATGATTAATTGTATAAAAAATTTGTAAATAAATGAATTCCGCGAGTTTTCGTCATTCGCCTTGAAAAATTAAAGGCACCATATTATTGGATCGCACTCGCATTCATTGATTTATGTAGAATTTGCATACATTTTACGACATTACTCGTAATTTGTATTCTTCAGGCTTTATATTTAATTCGAAAAACTCCATTGTTGTGTTTTTGTTCGTCGAATGTTATGTAATTGATGTGTTGCAAGAAAGAGCTATAAATACATATGTTATAGATGTTAGAACGAGATGAAATACATTCCCTTCCAATATGTGCCTATTTTAACTTATTTTTTGGAGAAAAAAAATCGATCCCGGAAAACATTCGAATTTTCCCTGCTGGAAGTAAAAAGATGGAGGTCCTATCTTTTTGAATAATTTTGAATCTTTATGACAGAAAGGGATAGAGAAAATGTGTCCTATTCTATCTCTTTGACAATCCAAATTCAGGTCTATCTTTTTCAATGCCCTCTTCTCTATCACAGCATGTCCTTCATCTATCCACATCAATATTTTTCTATTTCTCTGTCAACCTTAATTTTCCGTCTATCTTTTTCAATCTCTCTATATCCTCCTATCTTACGTCTACCTTTTTCAATCTTTTCTCTATTCCATCCTATACTACGTCTATCAGCGTCTGTCTTCTTCTATCTCTTTGTCAATCTAAATTCACGTCTATCTTTTTCAATGCCGTCTTTTATGTCTCATCCTGTCCTTTATCCACTTCAATCTTTTTCTATCTCTGTCAATCTATATTTCTATCTAATCTTCTGTATTCCATCTTATACTGCATCTATTTTCTTCTATCACTTTGTCAATCTATATTCCCGTCCATCTTTTCAATCTCATCCTGTACTACATCTATCAACGTCTATCCTTTTCTATCTCCTTGTCAATCTAAATTCACATCTATCTTTTTCAATACCCTCTCCTCTATCACATCACATCCTTTATCTATCCACGGCAATATTTTTCTATTTCTCTGTCCACCTTAATTTTCCGTCTATCTTTTTCAATCTCTCTATATCCTCCTATCTTACGTCTACCTTTTTCAATCTTTTCTCTCTGCAAGATATAACGATCTACTTTATAAATATTAAATGCTTTCCACATAATTTATACGTGAAAAGTATTGAAAATAACGCACATTCCATTTTTATACCTGCAAAGTTCTGAAATTGTTACAGAGATTAACATAAAAGGACAATTTATTAACAACACTCCGTTTATTTTATAATCTAAAATTTGCTGTTGCAGAGTGGCAAGGAAGGTTGGAAGCACCCTGCACATAGAAAGGCCATTTGCAGTGTATCAACATTACCACTAAAAACAATAACTTTCAGTCTAAAAAACTATTATTATATTAGTCCAGGCATCTGCTAATTTTTCAGTTGAGGGGTCCTGATGAGAATTTTAAATTTTCCAATCATGACTACAATGCGTCCCGCAAAAATTTTTCACAATTTCCCAAAAATCGTGTTTTCGTAGACTGCTTTTGTAAACTTGAGAACATTCTGAAAAAATTAAAAAAAAAAAAAGAAGAACCTTCTTTCAGTATTAAGCGCAGAGTTATAAGTATCTAAAGAACCACGATTTTTTTTAAAAGAGGCTAAAAACCCCTATTCTGAAGTTAATGTCTGTACTTTAGAACCTGTCAATTTTACGAAAAAATATTCTACATTTTATTGAATGTATACGCAATTTCAAGTAATTCTAAAAAAAATACAATGACCGAGCCCCAATGGGTCATAACTTATGGCCTCCCCAACTTGACCACTGTTGACATATTCTTCGGACAAAATTACTCGTGTTCTTAATCAAACAAATTTTTTTGTAATAGCTCATACTGGAAAATTATGCAGAATATAAAAGATTCGGCTTATTAAAAATAGTATTTTTGGATCATCAGTCTTTTGATAAATTATGCAGACTTAAAGACCTTTTAATAAGCTGAATAAATAAGTCTGCGTTATCTTGCGTTATGTTCTGCCTCTTTCGAGAAAAATTAATTTTTCTGTAAAAACAGACCAATTTATATTTCTCCTTCCACGTGGTTTATTTTTAACCCACAAGCAGGAACATAAAAATCGAAAATGAACGTTGAGATTCGGACTTGCTTTTGTTTGAGCATCCCTAATATTCATATGCTGTTAATTTATAAATAAAAAACCTTTTTGCCACGTCCATGAAAATATTATGCTACTATTAGTGATATATTATCACAAAATCTTCAGGATAATTACTCATAATTATTATCAGAAACTGTTTGAAATATTATCAAACATTCTCTGTAAAAACAAGAGATATCTTTTTTCACGGTATAATATTTTGCTTATCCTTTTTGTAATATGATAACTTATATATGAGAACATACAGTATGACTGTAGACCGTTTTTTTTAGTCGTATTTCAATACCTGAAATTAGCTCTGAAATAATACTTTCTTTATAGTGTTAACAAAAATGTTTATTTTCAGTAAATTTCATAGCTACTGAAAAAAATCTTGTAACTGACTAAATTTTCACGTGAAAAATTCAAAAACTTGGCCGAGTACAACTTAATTTGCACAATTCATGGAATTTGCGATTTGTGATGTAATTACAGAGTAAAATGGGATTAAAAAATAGCACTATAATAGTTTTAGCAATTCATTTTTGTGAAAGTATATTTAAAAAATTTTCAATTTGAAAGCTCCTAGTCACCACGAAACTTATATACGTTTCTGTAGTGGAGAAAGTCTTGCAATTCCGAAAATTTTGGAGAACCAAGAAGTTTTAATTTGCTTATTTTTAATTAATGTATGTCCTGCTTTCAAAATTGTATATCTGAATTTTTCAATACTCAATTTTTCTAATTTAAAAAATCAAATTATCTAGAAAAGAGACGGATTACTGAATCAGAATTAAATAAGTATAAAATATTACCATAGGGACAGTTTCAATAATTCTTTTCATTCATTTCTTCTACGAAGATAATCAATATAGTATTCTTTACATTTAAAAATTAATTTATAATGAAATGCATGTTTGGCAAATATTCCAAATCGACGAGATTTAGCAGCAGTTCTTGGGTACGGAGAAAAACTTACAAGTAACAATTTCTTTCATTTGTCACGCTTATCCTGTCTTCTGACTCACATACACCACACACATTCTTGGCCCATGCGTCTTGAATCTGTCCAAGAATAGGGTGGTACAAACTTATACCTGTACCTATGTCACGACAAAGTGGGCGGAGAACGTCGGAAAATTTCTATTATACTTATTTTTTAAATATCTCCCCCATAAGTCTGTTTTGAAGGGTTCCAAAAAAACCTTGTGAGTAAAAAATTTAGTTTTGCGAGTTTTTAGCGCTAATTATGATTTTTTTGCGGTTTTTTAAAAATACAATTGATTAATAATGCTACTTGAATTCCTTGAATTCTTTGAATTCCTTGAATTCTTTGAAATTCGTGAATTCATTGACTTCCGTGAAATTTAATTCATTGGATTCATTCCTTGAATTTTTATAAATTACGTGAATTCTGTGCATTCCATGAATTCCGTGTATTGCTTGAATTCCCTGAATCCCTTACCTTCCATAAATTCATTGAATTCGGTGAATTTCTTGAATTCCGTGAATTCCGCGATTTCCATGTATTCCGTGCATTCCATGAATTCCGTGTATTCCACGTGTTTCATGAATTCCGTGAATTCTATAAATTCAGTGAATTCCATTAATTCCGTGAATTCTATAAATTCCGTGAATTCAATTAATTCCGTGAATTTCATGAATTCCGTGAATTGCGTGAGTTTATTGAATTCCGTGAATTCCTCGAATTCCGTAAATTCATTGATTTCCGTGATTTCCATGAATTAATAATTAAAATAATTCCGTTAATTCCATTAATTCCTTGAATTCCATCAATTCTGTGAATTCCGTGGATTCCTTGAATTCCGTGAATTCATTGAGTTCCGTGTATTCCATGTATTTGTTACAGGCAAAGTATATAATCCGGCAATATATATAATGGCCAACTGAGTCCAAGCAAAGTATGTAATACTGTCCATTATACAGATTGCCTAGGCATTATACAGTGTATAATGCCCAGAAGAGATCAGGCAAAGTGTGTAATAAATATTCTTTATTTGAGCTGTGTTTCCTTTTTTTAAACCTTTATTACTGTGGTCATTTTAAACATATGAAGATGTATTTTTTAATGATTCATAATAAGACGCATTTGAAAAAATATATTTGTTGAAAACAGAAATTTATTAAATTTTTTGATTTTTTAGAAACAAATTATTAAACTCAATTTTTGAAGAAAAAAACGACTTTTGATTTTCTTTACAAAAATTTTTAAAGATAGTTTACGATGTGCTCTAAAAGCCCGGTAAATGTAAAAATAGGATCTCCCTTAGTTTTCGAGAAATAAATGAAAATGCATTGAAATTTTTTTTCAAATTTTATTTGTTCAAACACGAATCAAAACTTATTATTTAAATGTCGACCCAGAAGTCTGTTTTGTAGGCCCTCAAACAATCAAATAAGTAAAAAATTGGGCTTTTCAAGTTTTTAACGCTAATTATTCATAATGCATAAAATACTGCTTTCTACTTAGAGTGAGGTAATAGTTAATGCAAATGTGAAAAGTGAACAAAAAGTTAAAAATTTCAGAGAGAAAACGCAACTAACAAGCAATAATAAAAAATATAATTATAAACAATAATTATTTATTCAAACAAGTATGTTTATTAAATTGCATCCAATATTACCTAACACTAATTGAAAATTATAGAAAAAACTGCAACTTTCTAGCATTATTCTAAGAGAATATTGTGATGAATAATAATCAATTGTTTAAGCAATCATTTATGTTAAATTAAATTTATTATTGGTTCGCTTTGACTGAACAGGTTATAAAAAGTTGAAAAATTTGGAAAAAACCGCGACTTTATAACTCAAGTCTAAAAGAAAATTGCTTAAAACAATAATAAATTGTTTGAATAATTTATAGAAACATCTAATCATCAATAAAAAGTAGCATTATTAATCAATTGTATTTTTAAAAAACCGCAAAAAAATCATAATTAGCGCCAAAAACTCGCAAAACTAAATTTTTTACTCACAAGGTTTTTTTGGAACCCTTCAAAACAGACTTATGGAGGAGATATTTAAAAAATAAGTATAATACAAACTTTCCGACCTTCTCCGCCCACTTTGTCATGACATAGGTACAGGTATAAGTTTGTACCACCCTATTCTTGGACTGATTCAAGACGTGTCATTTTTTAGATGACAGTTGCTCCCAGTGGGACCCTGCGGTGGTTGTTAACCTTTAGTTTCTAATTATATATTATATATATAATATAATTATAATATTTATTATAATATATTGTGTGTGTGTGCTAACTTGAGACATCGAAATATCTCAAAAAATACGCATCCCATGAAAAAATATTGGTCATAAGAACTTTTTATTTTCGAGGGGGAAAGGCAACTTTGAAAAGATTTACCCCGCCCCACCCCTCCAGGAGGCAGGAGTGGGGGTAAATTTTTTATTTCACATGGGAACCCCAATTTTTTATCACAGATTCAGATTCTCCTTTATGAAATACGTAAGTTTTATTTGAAATTTCTTTTTCGATTCGCAATAGATGGTGCTGCAATTGCGAAAAATGTAATTGTTGATTATTTCATGGACTTCGGTGAGTCCCCTTGCCTCTCACCATCGGGGTGCTAGATTTTGGTGAGTCCCCTTGACTCTCACCATCGGGGTGCTGGATTTCGGTGTGTCCCCTTGCCTCTCACCATAGGGGTGCTTGATTTAGGTGAGTTCACTCACCTCTCACCATGAGGGTGCTTGATTTCGGTGAGTCCCCTCGCCTCTCATCATCGGGATGCTTGATTTCGGTGAGTTCCCTCGCCTCTCACTATTGAGGTGCTTTATTTCGGTGATTCCCCTCGCCTCTCACAATCTGGGTGCTTGTTTTCGCTGAGTCCCCTCGCGTCTCACCATCGAGGTTCTGGTTTTCGATCAACATTTTACAATAAGTGCTCAAAATGTTGTCCTCGCACTTCGATGCACTTAATATTCCGAGCTTCGAAAGATTCCACACAACTACGAAGTGTATCTGGTGTTATTTGTGCACAAGCAGACCTGATTCGCTCGATCATGTTATCACGAGTTGTGGGCACTTCTTGATACACGGGACTCCTTAGATAACCATACAAATAGAAGTCCGGCGCCGTAAGATCTGGCGATCTGGCAGGCCAATTTATCGGACCTAATCTACTGATCCATAGTCCATTGAATTCGCGATCGGGTACTTGCCTCGCGATTTTTGAATAATGTGCTGGACAACCGTCATTTTGAAACCACATGTTATGTCACACTTCCAAGCTTAGGTCTTCAAGCAATATTGGAAGTCAATTTTCTAAAAAAGCTACGATATTTTTCACCGTTGAAATTTCCACCAATAAAATACGGACCGATAAGTTCATCTCCAATTATTCCACACCAAACATTCACGGACCATGGGCGCTGATCCTCAACTTTACGCAACCAGTGTGGATGTTGTACACTCCAATATTGCATGTTGTGCCAATTAACTTTACCATGGTTTGTGAAAGACGTCTTGTCTGTAGACAGTACTTGAAAAAAGAAATTCGGGTTTCCTTGTATCTGCTGAACCGCCTATTGACAAAATGTCACTCGGTTCTGAAAGTCATTGTCATGAAGTTCTTGATGCAATGAAATATGATAAGGATAATATTTATTACGTTTTAATACCTTCCAAACACTGGATAGAGAAATTCCGGAATCGCAGCTTAGTTGTCGAGTACTAACATGAGTATCATGATTGACTGCAGCTAAAATCGCGATTTTATTATCAACTCCAGTAACTGTTAACTGAAGCTTCCTTTTTTTTCGGTTGCACACTTCCGTTAGTGATGAAGTTTTGGACAACCCGGTAAAAGGAAGAGCGTGAAGGAACACTTTCTGGAAAGCGTTAAGCATAAAGCGCGAGAGCTCCATTGGTATTCCTGTCACTTTATCCATAAATGAGAATCATTTCAATGTTTTGTTGTTAAGATAGAATTTCCATTGTAAAAGTAATAAAGTCAAGTAATAAGAAAATACGACACCCAAACCAACTGAAACGAACGTGACCAACAGCAATAACCCGAACGAAAGCAACTTATTATGACAAACTGAAATGAACGCAACCAACACACCCACAGCAAATGAATACGCACGCCGATTCGCGCAGCGAGCTTCATTTGTTTCTTGATCTTAATTTTCTTTAGACAATGTGCCATCTCACTTGGCGATATACGTTTGCTTTTAGTTAGCAATAGTCGTTTATGCGTTACTCCGGTCTGCTCAAATAAGGTCCTTTAGGCACCATTTAGAAGCATGAAAAGTTCAACTTTTGAGGTGGGTGTTGCAAAAACTAATTTTCGGCATGTCTTTCTCTGGTATAACGGAACGTAATTTGGTAACGAATGGTGTAAGTTGACTGACTCTATAACCACTGGAATAGCTAAGAATTCTTATGCTGTGTTCTTCACCTTTGGGAATCGATGAACATTTTTTGACCACCATTCCAAAGGATTAGTATCCGAAACATATCTTTTCTCACTTAAGTAACCTTCCTCATTTTACTCTCAGATTCCCCTACAATCAATGTATGAATTAATACATAAATGCATATGTGTATAATTACGAAAGAAGTATTGAATATAAAATATTGCAGTAAAATTGAGCTTTCTATTTGATTTTAATAGACTCTAATACTTACTATACGAATAAGCATTCACGTTTTTATACATACATTGTTTGCAGGGGAACCTAAGAGTAAAATAAGGAAGTTTCTTATGAAAGATTACCTGGACGAAAATTCTTCTCTTCAAGATGCGTCATTTATGGCAATTACTCATGAAATAACAGGTTACTTAAGGGAGAAAATATATGTTTCGGATACAAAGCCTTTGGAATGGAGGTCAAAAAATGTTCATCGATTCCCAAAGTTAAAGAACGCAGCTAGAGAATTGTTAGCTATTCCAGTGTTATGGAGTCAGTCAACTCTACACCATTATAGTTATCAAATTACGTTCGCTGTACCATTCCGGAATTTTTATAATTTTTAAGCAATAAGTGTAAACGTGAATCTCTCAACATGTTAAATGTTAAACGATTTCGGTATGCAATGTTAAATAAATAAATATGAAGCTTGAACAATAAATTTATCGACACTTGAATTTTTCCGAAATTTGGTTGCCCTTAAGGAGAAAAAATTTTGAATTTTTAAATTTTGATCCTAAATTTGTAAAAAGAAACCCAAAAAACATCTAGTATACTGAACTTATTCAAATCTGGCAGTTTATTAAATTTCTCAAAAATTTCATTACTATTTTGGATCAAACTTTTCGAATTTTCACTCCAAAATTGTGACTAGAAATCCGAAAAATCCTCTAGTATTGAGCTTTATAAAAATCCGTCAGTTTATTGAATTTTCATAGAATTTGGTCATCTTTTTGGATAAAAAATCTTGAATTTTTAATTTTTATTTAAAAATCGCTGTTAGCGACTTTTAGTATCGTAGTATCGTAGTATCGGGTTTGGAAAAATTCTTGTTAATTTCAAAAGTTTGGAGCACCTGAAATTTTCGAGCAGCTCGAAAAGTTTCGAGCTGAGCTCGACTTGACTCGAAAGCTAAAAAGCTCGACTAGACTCGTTCAAACTTCGAGTTACGAGTTTTTTGCACACCCCTATCAATTGCAAACTCTCAAGCAAACTCTAATAATCTCCCGCAAGCTAAGTTTAAAGCCAGAATCGTGAATCTTAATTTTCCGAAAACAAAAATTTTCTCGTTACAGTTATGATGTAGATCCACCCTAATAGATACAGTAGAATAAAATACATAAAATATTAAAATTGGGATTGAGTTAGATTTAATCATTTGTATAAAGGATTGAAGTAAATATGTCCTTATCAAAAAAGCAGTTAAGTGCATTGAGGAAGTTGAATCGTGTGTGCTATTATTGTCCATAAAATGCATGTATATAATATGGCTTCCTTGTTGCCTTGCAAATAAAAGATCTTTCGAGCGTGAGCGAAAAGAGAGCAAACTAAGGAGATGAAAGATATAGGCAAGGGAAAAGAGGTCTTCTGGTTGACCTTTCCGATATTCCAATGGCTCTCCCATATATGTATATCCATTGTGTTTCTTTGATGGACAGCATTTAAAGCATCAAACAAAAATCTCAATAGATATTTCTCATGCATTTAAATCTTGCGATATCAATAGATTTTTCAAGTTTTAAAGAGGATAGGTTCATAACAGTATATTGTGCTACAAGTTGAAAAAGCGAGAGATTTAAAACGAGTGTGAAGTGAGCCACCCGAGCGGAGCGAGGCTGGCTATCACACGAGTTGTAAATCGTCGCTTTTTCAATGTGTGGGACACGATACTAAGATGTCACATGTTCTGGTAGCGGTATTTTGCGTTTCAAAATCCAGTCTATTATTTGATGTTTTTTCCATTGTTGTGCGGGATTTCGATAGTCCGGGTTAAGCATCATATGATATGAGGCTTGATACAAAACTATAACAGATTTCGCAGGACGAACGTTTAAAACTTTTCAAAACCACTATTCGTAATGTTGTGCGTTCATCTCATTATGAGAGTCGTTTGTATCCTGCTTAGCGATGAAGCACTCCATATCTTTCTCTAGAAAACCATATTTGCTTCCGATGTGTAAAATTATCAATCTTTTCCCCACTCCAGATCATGTAAGGAAACCACCGCGGTAACCACCGATTTTCTGAACTCGACCTCTGTAAATATCAAATTTTGATCAATCTTTTTCTAAGAGTTGTTCGACCCACCAAAATTTCCTAGTGTGATTCTTCCCGCACCAGGTTTCATCTGAGTAGTATATTACGTAGTCATTAACTCTGTAATATTCAATTTTTCGAAGAAACTCCACTCGTTGTGCAGCTATCCTATTACTTTCCATCAACGCGGGACTTTTTTTTTAAGTTCAGTGTAAGAAAAATTCAAATTTTTCATCCAGGTTCTTAATGTAATGAGGCTAAAGTCGGGCAAGTCAGGAATATCTTTTTTTAATTGAGCATAGAGGTCATCAATCGTTGGAAATTTCTTTGTGCGTAAAAATCGTGAATTTTTCTTCGGATTACACCCTGCAAAAATTCGACACAGTCAATGCGAGATCTTGCAATTTTTTTTATGTGGTTCCAAAAAATCTCCTTCTTTCCACCATCACTTTCTCCTTGATTCCGTATGATGTGGATCTTTCATATTTGTCTTCATATTGTGGTGTACTAAATTTTATTTTTGTTATTTTCTTTATTGTTGATAAATCAGGGGTTGACAATAAATTTCCTTCGTTTCTGATCTCCAGCTTCTCTGTCGAAATATCACTACAACTATTATAGTTAGAATCATTTGACGAAGACAAGTCCACACTTTTTCAGTCAGCAGTTAAAAGTGGCCATCCTTGCTACAAACGTCAGTCATTCCATTGAATAGTAAATGAACTTTCCGACAGTTATCGCCAACATTAAATGACTAAATAAAATTCTGCATCCATCAAGAGAACAAAATTACATCGACACTGTAAGCTGGCCAATTTTTTTTCACGTGCTTAACAATCTCATGCCGAAGAGCATAATGACTTCCCGCATTCAAAAAATGATCAAGAGATTTGAATAAACAGTCACCACGAACTCCAGCATCTTCAACTTCAACTTCTCTGCCCTGCACAAGTATCGTACGCGAAATTTCGAAAAATTGTAAGGACCGAAATTGCTACTTTCAAAAATCACTTCATTGGAAGCTACAGAGGAAGACTGAGTAAAACGATAGAAATTAGAATCATATAGACCCTCCGGGAGATGGAAAATAAGGAAAGAAAGAGAAATTTTGTCCAAATGCAGCCAAGGGGAAGGCAGAATGTGTAGGAAGAACCGAAGTAATAAATAATGTATCCTAAATCTTCATTTTCCTGTTGGAAGTTATTGCATCTCTGATTCAGATTTAAGGTTGCAGCAGTGCACATTGCAAGGCGTTTTGAATAGCCTAATATTTACCGTAGGACAATTGTGACAAATTTATACCTACTCTTGTACATCAGCAGTTCTGAGCTATAAATTCAATAAAGGCGTTCAGATATTTGTGGTACCCGAATGCAAAATTCTCTTTCGTTGTGTTTCGCCGTATTACATGCAAAACATTTTCATGACGATATTATAAACATTAAGGGACTTTGGTAATAGCTCAAAAAAAGGCATGTATATATTTTCCGCCTGTTGTGTATATAAGTATTCACTGAATATATTTTACTACACTTTCATCTGTATTCCAGTTGAAAAGTTATGGGCATATTGACTGTATACCTTAAGAGCATGAAATTATACGTTTTGCCGATTACTTGAAACCGTAATTCGGCAGTTAAGGGCACGTGATACTTAGAAAATTATCGATTTTAGCAGTGTTAGGTTCCCCCGGCTTTTTTCGTACAATAATAAAGATTTTGCCTTAAAAATTTTGGGTGTTTCATTACCTGCAGACTTGAGTCATAACGGGTGGTAGTTTCTCCTTTTCTCACTTGGAGCGCGCAAAGAAGACCCCGAGAAACATAACTTCATTACCCACTCCCTGCTTTGCTCAATAGTAGAACACATTACCACAACGATGCTGTCGACGGCAATTTATTTCTTTTAATTTGTGCATGAAAAATAGATTTTTTTCGAAAAAATCGAGCTGTACCGAGAGTCTCTATACTCTTTAGAGTCTGTATAGAAAAAGTCAGATATAATGGCTTCACCGTTTGGCCTGAATCCCATTTTTGCGATTTACACTCGATTTCCAGGGCCCTTAAGTAGTCCTTGGTTCGCACTCAGTGTAGTCAAAAGCGTTTAATTCTTTACAGATTTTAACATTAATCATTGTTAAAGGGTGTCTTAAATATAATCAAATATTTCGAATGTGTGAAAAATTTAATATTTTTCATTACATTGAATCTTGGATATCACCGAGCATTAAAATCATTATTCTGACCCTTAAGTTGCAGAAGTCCGGTGCAAACCATTTTTTTTAATTATCCTCATTCGGCACCTTCATATGTCAGAAACTTGTTTTTATTTAAAAAAAAATAAAAATTCTATTCGTAATCGCTGCCCAAAACCTATTTGGGACCGTTAAAATATGACGTCACGCTGTATTGCAAGATCTTTTATTATTTTTTTGTTTAACTTTTTTTGTTTAATCACCCTTCTGTAAAAATACGTTTTTGAATACAAAGTTCAAAAATATAATGTTGAAAACTTGGGGGTACTGATTTTTTGAATGAACATTACATTAATAGTAGACATATTTTATGACGCATTTTTTCGGACTTTTTAAACCCCTTCTCATGTGACTCTGTTTTCATGGAATGTTAGCATGGATTTATTTAAAAAAAAGATAAAATCAACGGCAAGCCTCCTGTTTTGAAAAAGTAATTTCTTAATCTCCTTAATTTTCAAATTAGAAAAGCAGGAGATTCATAAATTATCTTTTTATTTAAACAATATAATGCATCCAATATGCAATCATCTGAGTTTCCAGTATATAGAAGATGAATGTATATTTAACACATCGTATATGTATCTCGATGAAATATCGTACATTGATAAAATGCCGCCATAATTGAGGAGTAAGCGAACAAAATGTGATAATTGATAAATTCACTTTTTTAGTTAATGTATCAATATTTAAGGATATATTGTAGTTTGAAATCTTATTGATCAAAATCAAATTTTAAATGGCCTATTATAATCAGTCGAGCTGTTAAATGAATGAAATGAAAAAAAAACTTTTAAAATTAATACTGCCTTAAAGTTATCAACAAAATAAACATGGATTCATTTACTTTTGATTCAATTTTAAAGATCAAAATTGTTATTGCATAAGTTTTGTAAAATTATATTTTATGAGAGAAATATTGAAAAGTATTGATGAGTTTTACAAAGTGCTTACATTTTTAACAAGTTTGACCTACTTACGTAATAAATATGTTATAGGAAATTATAGTTTAAAAAAAATCTATTATATTTTCTGGATAGGCGTTGAAACCGAGATAGAAAATTAACTTTAAAATCAACGACATCACTAATCTTTACAGTGTCAACACGTCTTTCTACAGGTGGCAGCAAAAAGTATTATGTAATGAATATAAATTTACTAATCTTGTATTGAATAAAGAAATGCAACTTACATGGATAATAGAATACTTACGCACGTACAATTATCTATTTTAAATCCCCATAATTTTAATAAAAGCATTTTTATGGCATATAATCGTTCACTAGAAGGGTGTCGGCAATACTCCTGTTTACTATTTAAGAATGTACTTATTAAATTTAAATTATTAAATGTAGATATGCAGACGACAGATTTTTATTTTAAATTCACTTTTTATTTTAGGTGTGCCAACGTACCCTCAAGGGCCCTGGAAATAGAGTGTAAATCGCCCTTTTGGATTCAGGCCAAACGGTGAAGCCATTTTGTCTACTTTTTTGTATACAAACTCTAAAGAATATAGAGACTCTCGGTAAAGTTTTACTTTTTCGAAAAAAATTATATTTTTCATGCAAAAATTAAAAGTAAGAGGACGAGAGTTTAAAATTGCCTCAATTTCGATAACATACGTCTGTAATTGTTCGTAAGTCAGTAAAGTGTTGCCTACAGTACGTATAAGATGGTGTTTAAACGACTTCACTGAGGCCTCCCAGAGGCCGCCGAAATGTGGTGAGTGTGGAGGAATAAATTGCCAATTCACCTGTTGATTTTGAATAAAATTTTCCACTTCCGGGTCATTGTAGGTTGTTTGAATAAACTCGTATAGTTTTTTTAATTCTCTGTTGGCATCCACGAAATTTGTGCCATTATCAGAGTGGATTGTGCTATCCCTCCCTCGGCGAGAAAAGAACCTTTTTAGACAGCCGAGGAAAGCTTCAGTCGTTAGATCGCTGACCAATTCGAGATGGACTGCTTTTGTTGCAAAGCATATAAAATTCGAGACATAGGCTTTTTCTCTGTTTTATCAATTCCGCGAGGCTTCGCTCGAAAACATTTAACGCATTTGTGAATAATGTGTCGCGTGACGTTACGACCATCGATTGGCCAATACTGTTCTCGTACGCCATAAAGAGTTGCTTGCGCGCCCGCGTGTTTTAATTTTATGTGTTCTTCATGAATAATTAAGGTGGTTACATGATGATTGCGCCGTATGACAATTGAGTGCTTTTGAGTAGGTGGTATATTGGCATTTTGAAGTCTGCCTCCTATCTTTATGACTCCCTGGTCTAGAAAAGGATTCAAGCACAATAGACTGCTTTTTTTATCTATAGATTCTCCGCGAGAAAGTGCACTCATTTCTTTTGGCCAACTTGCATTTGGCACGATTTTAAGAATAGTGTTCATCGCGGTGTCAAGCTCCTCACTCGAAAGAGGACCACTTGATCTTTCTGTTTTATTTTTTGTTTTTCAATTTTTAATAAAACGATTGCAATATGCCACTACATGTTTTAGTGTTCTTAGACTCGAATATCTTTCGAGCAGATTTACATTGGTGGACGACTGACCTCTTTTATTGTTTGAAATTGCGAGAGTGAATGATAAAATGGGTTTAATCGTTTGTTTTTCCGGACTTTCTAAGTCATTTAATTTCAATTTTAGTTGGAGGCCACATGCTGCAATCTTGGTCCAACCAAGCTGGACCGTATTTCCACAGTTTGGATTCCAAAAAATCTTTTGATAATTGGCCTCGCGATATCAGATCCGCTGGATTGTCGTGTGTTGGTACGTGTAGCCATTCATGAAGCTGTGAGATTTCGTTAATTTCAGCTACCCTATTCGCGACAAAGGTGTTTAGCGTGTGTGGCTCAGTTTTAATGCAATTAAGAGTGATAGTAGAATCCGACAAAAAAAATGTCTTATTAACAGGCATTTGAAGTGATTGAATTGTGGATGTGTACAATTTAGTTAATAAAACTGCTGCGCATAATTCTAATTTCGGCAATGTGGCAGGTTTTAAAGGAGTGACGCGCGACTTGGCACATATTAGAGCGCAGTGATGTTTGCCCTTATCATCGGTGGAGCGTAGATAGATACAGGCTCCATAGCCTCTTTCGCTGACGTCGCTGAAACCGTGAATCTGAGTTTCGATAGTATTTCGAATGGTAATGCATCGACCGTATTGAACATCATTTAAAAGGGGAAGTTGGTTTTGAAATTCTACCGATGCATTTTGTTAATCTGGGGAACTGGATCATTCCAGCCGATTTTAATTTTCCACAATGATTGAATAAGGATTTTTGCTGAAAATACAAGTGGCCCCAGCAGACCTAACTGGTCAAATAATTGCGTAGTTTGCGATAAGATAGATCGTATCGTTATTTTTCCATTCCAACTAGGTACTTTGACCGTATAAACGATTAAATCGGAATGTGGGCCCCAGTGAAGACCTAAAGTTTTGAATTTTGCTGTTGAATCGAGAGACATGTAATCGTTTCGTGAATCACTGGGAAAATCTTTTGTTAATCGAGGATCATTTGATCCCCATTTTCTAAGATTGAATCCACCTTTGTGTAACAATTGAATCAAATCATTGCGAAGTACAAGAGCTTCCTGCAATGATTGAGCCCCTGTTAAAAGGTCGTCGACGTAAAAGTCGCGTTTGAGAACTGCTGAAGCGATGGGTTCCTAAGTCGTGCGATGATGCTTTGGGGTACAAGAATCAAGTATTTTGATCATGGATAATCAAGGATAACTAGATCAATACGCATTACGATGGGTATATTCCAAGGAGACTCCTTCAGTGCATTATGGTTCTGTTTAGCGTTGAACCCACTGAGCAAAACACTAAATGGCATGTCTTATGGGTTCCGAATACATGATAACGAGGATGGTCATCAAGTGACCCATCTTCTATACAAGGATGACCTGAAGCTATACGCTTGTTCGGACCAGAAACTGCGATGTCACAAAGCAGTTTTCCAATGATATTCACATGGAGTTCGGACTTGATAAATGCAGAACAGTGCATTTAACCAGAGGATAATTGGGGACCGCAGAGCAAGAGAACGATTTCGAGAATGACATCGAGGCAATGACTGAGGATGAGTCATATAAATACCTGGATATTCTCGAATCTGAGAGTATTCAGCATACGATAGTATAGAAAAGCCTAACGACTGCCTTCAATATAAGACTCAGATAGGTTTTGAAGAGTTCTCTCAACTCGGCAAGCAAAATTAAGGCTTTCAACACCTATATCATCCCCGTCCTCACGTACTCCTTTGGGCTCATCAAATGGTCGAACACCGACCTCGAACGATTAAACAGAAAACTCCGCGTAGAAATGAAGATGCACCGAATGCACCACAGTAATTCGGCTATTGAAAGGGTAGTTCTACTATGACATAGAGGGGGTAGGGGCATGTTAGATGTAAGGAAACTGTGTGATTCACAAGTTATACTGTTGCGAGACTATTTTAACAGCAAGCGATATGTTACGCTTTACAACACCATCTGTAAAGCAGATCTTACTACACGCCCTTGAATTTTTCCTCAGAGGAGGCCTTGAATATCAGCGCAGAAACCATAAAGGAATGAAATGAAGACAGGAAGCCATCCACGGCGAGCACCCCAACACATTAGATCAATATGAAGTGGATAGTGAGGCATCCAATATTTGGCTGAGAAAGGGCGTCCTGTATCCGGAAACGGATACAGCCGGCCGCTGTGTAAGCATAAAAGCAGTAAAAGCCTAACTGCAAACTACACCATGCTCATAATTTTGTACCTACAACATCGTTGAAACTCATTTCATAGATCGTATTAAATTAACTAATTACATCCTCATTTCATCAGTCACTTGACTTAGTCCGTGGCTATAATGGAAAACCGGGTTATTTTCAAGTCGAGAACAAGTTTGAAAAAAAAATTAATAATAATCTTCTGGAAGAAAGTATATGGATATACTTATCAGCTAAATGAAGACACTTCAGATATATCACTCTTTCGTAACTTTTGCCAAAGACAAAGATATCAAGGTCCAGAGGAAGAGTGTCCACCAAATACTGCTAAAGAATTAAAGAAAGTTATCGCTAGAACTAAGTATTTTTCAGCGCCAGGGCCAAATAAAATCAACAGCTTTGGTGGAAGAAGTTCACTTCTACGCACCAACATCTAGCTCGTATATTTAGTATTTTCTTAAGCGGAGAACAAGCCATACGACAGTGACTAGTGGAAGGACGCACGGTATTGATCCCATAGACCAGAGATTTATCAAGTCCAAAAAACTACAGGCCTATAGCTTGTTTAAACACCAGCTACAAGCTATTAACTGTCATCCACAAAGGGTGGATATTAACATCTATCGAGTCGGTATGGAGTTCAATAGTTGAATAACGTGGATGCAAGAGAGGACTGGCAGGTTTCAGGGAGAACCTGTTAATAGACATGTGTATTACCCAGGACTCGATCAGGTATCTACGCAATCTGTCCATCGCTTGGACTGACCACCATAAGGCATTCGATAACACAAACAATGAGTTACTTATTAAGCTCCTAGAGTGCTTGGAGGTGCATCCAAAAATAGTGAGATGCATGAAGAGCTTATGGTCTGGTGGCGGACAAGATTTATCATGACATCTGACAAAAAATAAGTGACTACAAGCTATATCATATATACGAGGAGGGTCTTCCAAGGAGATTCTCTAAGTCCAATACTTTTCTGCATCTCCCTCTTGCCTCTATCTATTGTGCTCCGAGGCAAAAGCTCTGGATACCTATGTATACTATTAAGAAGTGTTTCGCATTTTGGAATGAAGCGAATATTAAAACGAACAATAAAAGGGATGCAATTAAGCAAGTAGAGCTTTTACACGCAAAGTGGTTTAATATCGTAAAAAATACAAATAGAAAAGAATTAAGTGAAACTCAGTTATTCAAAGAAATATAGTTCGAAGATGAACTGAATAATCTGTTTGATATTGGACATAAAAGTGCTCTAGAAGATATGTTGCATTTCGATGACAAAGAATTCTTACGTACGTTCGATACTTTTCAACATTTTGAAAATTATCAAAAAATTGAAGAAAAAAAAAAAAAATTTCGAATAGCTTAAGAAATTTCAGTCAAAATTTTTACTAGATATCAAAGATATTTCGAAACTGGCCCAATGAAATTTTTCGATTAGATCAAAATTCCAAAACGTTAGTCTTTTATTCAGAAATAAGTGAGTTTTAATCGTGATTTTTAGTTCATTTTAACCAGATTTATAAATTATTATCTTAATGATATTTTTCAATCAGACACAAATTTAAAATATTCCAGATAATCAGTAATCAAATAGAACAGCTATATTGAGATAATCCAAAAATGCAGTGAAATGATTTTTAATACCTTTTGAAACTGTTGTTACGTCCTAAAGACCTAAACAGCTAAATTCCCATTTTGGTAACAAAGCCTATTTCACTATTAAAATTTCCTCTCTTTACTTAACTATTTCTAGCTAAGTGGGATGAGGGCAAGCTAAATATAATTTTAAATACATTTAATTTCTTTTATTGAATATTTTCATACACTACGTTGACCCTTGTTTTTTGTTGAATGATTCGAATTGACATAACACTTTCCTTCCCCTTGCAACGTGGATTCAATTTATCTCCACCTTTAAAATAAATGAATCGATTAAAAAAATCTATTTGTTATATTAAAAACTTGATAAGTTAAATTAAAGATTTTCCTTGACTCACCAATATTTGAAGTTAATCCTTTCCTGGATAAACAAATCACTCCACGTAAACCTTTTATTTGAACTTTGTAACTAGAAACTCCGAGAAACTCCGGTCAAATTTGGTATACTAGTATATGATGGTGTCGATTTGAAAGGGCCGTCGTCCCGTTCCAATTTCAGACTATAAATTTCAGCTATAAATTTAAATATCCGTGCTCCCCGAAGATGTGAATCTCTGGAATCTGAACTGTGCAGTTTACGAGAAGGCGGTGTCTCAGCTTAGCGACAATAGAAGTAACGATACTTCAGTACGCCTCAGTAAGACTTGCGAGTGTATTGCACAGCTCCAGTTTAAAATTGAAACGGCGAGACGGCATGCATCAAATATTCAGTGCGTGACTAGCTACATAACATCAAATAAAAAATTCATTCCAAAAGTTAAGGCACTTGCTCGAAACTTAAGGAAACCAAATCACACACTGAACAAGTGTAAACTATTGACCATCAAGCAGCATTGGACCCAAAAAATAAGATCTCTTTCAACAGCGAAACAGCGCCTTGAACGGCGAGTAAACCAGAGTCAGGAAAATTCCACCTTTTCAATTCATCGTTCCCGCCTATTCAACGAAACGTCACGTACCGTTAAAAATCCGCCTAGCCGAGAAGAGATTCAAGTCTTCTGAGAGAAAGTGTATGGAGATACTTGTCAGCTAAATGAGGACGCTTCAGATATATCACTTTTTCGTAACTTTTGCCAAAGTCAAAGCTTGCATGCTCCAGAGGAAGAGTGTCCACTAATTACTGCTGAAGAAGTGAAGCAAGTTATCGCTAGAACTAAGAACTTTTCAGCGCCAGGGCCAGATAATATCCACAACTTTTAGTAGAAGAAGTTCACTTCGACGCACCAACATTTAGCTCCTATATTTACTACTTTATTAAATGGGGAACAACCAATCCCGCAGTGGCTAATGGAAGGAGGCACGGTATTGATCCCTATGACTGGAAATTTGTCAAGTCCACAGAACTACAGGCTCATAGCTTTCTCAAATACCAGCTACAAGCTATTCACTGGCATCCTCAAAGAAAGGATATTAACATCTATCGAGCCGGTATGGAGTGCAATAGTTGAACAACGTGGATGCAAGAGAGGGCTAGCATGGCCGAGATTTTGTAACGAACGTTCAAGCGGTTCGATAGCGCAATTGGCTAAGGCATCGGCTAGGTACATACCGATAGGTAGTTTAAGTAGGGTTCGAATCTCCAGCGAGTGTAAATTTCAACGAGTTTAAGCGTGAGATTATATGTGCAGGGTACCGTGCGTGAAATTGCGTTATTTAAAATAGGAACAAAGTGCAGCAATAATACAAAAAACTTTTTTGTTGTTACATGTATGAAATACACATTACACGCACATGGAAACCTCATAGAAATCTTTTAGCCTCTAAGTAAGCCAGGACAAAAAATCAGATCAATTTGGAAACATTTCAGATACACATTAGACGTACATAGAAACCTCGTAGAGACCTTTTAAACTCTCAGTGATCGAGCACAAAAAACCCTTCGTTTACTTTACGCCCCTATAGGATCCACTTACAAACAGCATAAGATCTACAGTATATGCTCTTTCAAGCATGGAACAAAACCCTCCTTGAAAAATTATAGGAATCCTTAAATTCCTAAATCTATAGGGATTCTGAGAGGATTCTAAAAGGGATTTTTAGCAGGGTCGTTTACTTTGACGTTGTCTGAGGACTCTTCAATGCTAGAAACTCAATATTTTTCTCCAATTGAACTTTCATCAAGCAAAAATTATACTCTGGGTCTTGTAGAGTTTTTAACCTTCAATTCAATTCCAAATGTAGATGATGGTCACAACAAATTTTACGTGGCTTCAGAATCTATCACCATACCTACAGGAAGCTATGAGATAGGTGATATACAGCACTATCTACAGGGCGCTAATAAACATTATGAATCTGATCAACCTGTATCTATAATTAAAGTAAATTCTCTGAGAATTGAGTGTAAGATAACTACAGGTGCATACATAAACAATCAGAAAGTGCATACTATCCATGCCCAGCAAAAAAAAAGAATTGATACGGATTGGGGCGAATTAACATTTTTGTAATGTGCGTGAATCCCGTTTTCTGATTCGTTTAAACGCATTGAGACGCATTTAGATGAATTGAGACATCGCTCTTTGAAAGAGCGCTCCCTTGTGTATTAGCCCAGAGTACCCGCCACTGCGCTACGAGACAATTTACTAAACATTTACAATAAATGCTATATGTCGCGCACGTTGGTTTTTCTGTTACGGATTAAATTGTATGAATCAACACTTGCTTAAATTCACCGTGACGCATTGGGACGAATTCAAGTGTGTCTTTTACCAAATTTTACTCTCACGAATTCAGACGCATTGACCAATGTTGGAGCATTTGCGTACTGACGCATTGAAGTGTATTCGCTGACTTTAGACTTTTGCACCGCATTTGTACGTATAGAAAGATTCAAAATTGAAATACCATCTTCACGAATTTACACGCATTGGCACATAGGCCCAATGCGTCATTGTCGCAAAGCGGGATTTGCTGGCTGTCTTAGTCTTTTCAATTCAATTCGTATCGATACTTCCTTTTCTGCTGGGTGAATATTTTCCCGTTGTGCCACCGATGTATAAGACAGTAGAAGTTCTATCACACGTCATTTACTTGCCGATCGCCGTCAAGACAATAGATAATATTCAGCTGCGGATAGTTGATCAAGAGGGTCATCTGGTTAATTTTCGTGGTGAAATTATAACAATCAGATTACACATCAAGTCTTTGCGATAATGGATATTGTTTTTAATGAAATGATTGGCTTTGGTCTTAATAACTCACTACCATGCCGGAAAACTGCCAGTCATCAACGAGCGCACAAGGCTTTAACACGTCAAAACGCACAGCTGCTAAACAATCTAGGTCTCTAGCACATACCAGGCCTAAAAAGAACATAAGACGATTCAGGGTTTTTTGTACTTGTTTTTGTGTTTTTATATTTCGACATGTCATAATTTGTCATGGAAGGGCAACTTTTAAATATTGATTCTCCAATCATCTTTGATGAGTCAATTGCACATTATGAAGTACATGTACAACAACCATATGCTTCATCAAGCTTCAATAACAATGATGAGATTAGAATTGCTGTTCAAAATCAAGATCATTGTCTACTACCAAGCAAAAGCTCACTTCATATACAAGGAATCCGGCTGTGTCGGGTTTGCGTTGCGGTAAGCCGCAAGGACGGGGCAGTCTCGGTGAAAATGTCTGCCTGAGCAGAACAGGCAGTCCGGAGGTGGTCGGTCGTTGATTCTCCGCTCAGATTCCGTTTGAGGCTTGGGCTCCTCTCTCCTGGCCGGCTCTTTCTTAGGCGTACATTCAGCCTCGTCTCGTTCCGCCTGTGTAGCATACTCCAAGAGTGCAGCGAAGCTTGTGGGGCTCGTGCTCGTACCAGCCTAAGGATCGAAGGCTTAACTAATTCTAAAAGCAGGATGGTGAGTTTCTCATCTGTTATCATAGGGTAGAGCCGCTGAGCCAAAAGCTACTGCTCCTGCAGGAAAACGGCCACGCTGTACTTCTCTGCTTGCTTCCGTGAGTAGAGCCCATGAAAAATTGAGTCCTCTTAATATAGCCCACTATGTCTGTGCCTCTCTCTTGAGACTTTTGTCAATCATCCGGGTCCATTGATTTGGGTCCATATGCGAGAGTGTAAAATAGTTCTCGCAGTCAGACAGGAACTTCTTCGGATCCTCATGATCCTTTCCTGCGTATTCTGGCATTGGTGGTACGGGTGAGCGAAAGGCGCGGATGCGGCTTAATAGATCCGGCCCTAAGATCATGGGAGAAGGCTGAGCTGCTGTCACTGACAGTGGAAACTGAAAACCGGTTGTCATGCTCGTTGCAAGGGGGCCGAAATTCATTGGGGGCAACTGTGCGGGTCCTGCTGTTGGTGGCTGGCTGTCCTGTCGTACGTGTAATGTTAATCCATAGTGAGTGACTTGAGAATGTGGTGAATTCTCAGCCAGAAGACGATGGCCTTCATCCTGGGTTGATTGTCCTCGATTGCTGGGTAGGGAGGCCATGGTAGTCAGTCTCTGGGTGATGTTGAGCACCACTGGGTGTTTCTGTCCACTCCCAGAAGTGGAGAGGTGCAAGTTCTGGAGGTTGTTTGCGAGGGTTGTGGGCGGAATGCTACTCGAGCTGGCGTGTGAGGTTGCTGCTGGTATGCGAGTTCAAGGCCTAGCCCGCTTTTGTGTGAGACCTACAGATGCGATGATGCAAAGTTGACAGCAGAGAAGGAACGGAAAGTGTTTCAGCTACTCCAGGGCCTCAAATCTAATTTAATATCCTCCAAGCGCTTTCGTGTCGATGGGTTGAACCCATCAGGAAGCCGGTGCTCGTTCCACTCAAGAACAATTTCTGGATCCAATCTCAGAACCGTCTCTCGGTTCTGATAACACGCCACTGGAATCAGCGTCTTGCGAGTTTTCGATTCCTTTGCTGCGACTGGCGGCGTCACCTCCCGGTGACGGAGCTGCGCAGTGTATGGTGTTGCTGCTTTCGATGCTGGACTCCGTGAATGGGCAGGCGCTGCTCCTTCAACTGCTCCAGTTGATACTGTCGACGCGGCCGCTGCCTTGGCACGCTGCCGGGCAAGTCTCTGCCGTTTGTTTAATGACATCCACCCTGTACTCAAAAGGACGACCTGTGAAGGTGCCTGGAGCAGTGCCGAGTGAAAGGCGTTAAAAAATACGGTTTTATCAGGGACAAATAGCACCCCAAAAGGACGCCCGGAGGGCTTGGAGAGGGGGCTATTTGCTGGATGAGAATTGCGGCGTTGTGTTTCGGAGTGTCGCTCGACAATAGAAATGTTTCACAGTCCTTAAAAGGACTGAGCCTCGTTTGAAAAATGTTATGTTAGTCCTGAAAAGGACTAGAGATATGTTTGATGGCAAATTGAAATCAACGTAGAGGAACAATCCAGTCTTTCCTATTACAACTTGTTTATTTTCAATGTTCTCCCTTTGCCGGAGAGTAAGCAAGGCTGTAGCGCAGGCTGACGTCGGTGTAGCTAGTTGTCTGGTCGATGTATCGGAGTATCGGTACTTTTTACATTATCATCGACCACTTCGATTCCTTCATTTCTGCTACTTGCTGTCTGCGTTCGTTCTTCATCCAATAGAAACTGTCACTGGTGGAAGTCGTGCGCTGATTGGTTAATTGAGTTTGAATTTCCATTACGTAGCGAATCAAATAATAATTTATAATTTATTCCTTTATGAAAATGCACTTGATTTTGGACGCAAAGATGTTAAAATGTTGTAATGGATTTTAAGAGATATAAAGGGATTTCGATTATTTCACGGGATTTAAAAGAGGTTTTAAACAGATTTTAAAAGATTCCAAACGGATTTTATAGGATTTCAAAAAAGTCACGGGATTTCAAAAGATTTTAAAGGATTCCATGTGTTACGGAAGTATTTTTACGAATTTCGAAGGATACCAGAAAATTTTAATGAGATTTCAAATATTTTAAGGGATTTCAAAAGTTTTGCAAAGATGTTAAAATACTGTAATGGATTTTAAGAGATATAAAGGGATTTCGATTATTTCACGGGATTTCAAAGAGGATTTATACAGATTTTATAAGATTTCAAACGGATTTTATAGGATTTCAAGAAAGTCACGGGATTTCAAAAGATTTTAAAGGATTTTATGTGGTGCCAAAGTATTTTGACGAATTTTGAATATCAGAAGACTTTAACAAGATTTCAAAGATTTAAAGGGGTTTCAAAAGATTTCAGGGGATTTCACAGGATTGTAGAGGATTTTAGAAGATATAAAAGGGTTTCGATTATTTCACAGGATTTCGAAGGATTTAAACAGATTTTAAAAGATTCCAATGGATTTCATAGGATTTCAAAAATGTCACGGGATTTCAAAAGACTTTAAAGGATTCCATGTGATACGGAAGTATTTTTAATAATTTCGAAGGACATCAGAAGATTTTAATGAGATTTCGAAGATTTGAAGGGGTTTCAAAAGATTTCAGGGGATTTCAAGAGATTTCAAAAGATTTGTAAAGATTTTAAAGAATTGTAAAGGATTTTAGAAGATATAAAAGAGTTTCGATGAGTTCAAGGAATTTTAATAGATTTTAAGGGATTTCAAAAGTTTTGAGGAGATGTTAAAGTATTGTAATGCATTTTAAGAGATATAAAGGGGTTTCGATGATTTCACGGGATTTCAAAGGATTTAAACAGTTTTTAAAAGATACCAAATGGATTTTATAGGATTTCAAAAAAATCATGGGATTTCAAAAGATTTTCAATGATTTCATGTGGTACCAAAGTATTTTGAGGAATTTTGAATATCAGGGGATTTTAGTGTAAAAGGGTTTCGATGATTTCAAGAAATTTTTTAAGATTTTAAGAGATTTCCAAAGATTATTGTAATGGATTTTAAGAGATATACAGGGGTTTCGATTATTTCACGGGATTTAAAAGGATTTAAACAGATTTTAAAAGATTTCAAAAGGATTTTATAGGATTTCAGAAATGTCATGGGATTTCAAAAGATTTTAAAGGATTCTATGTGATACTGAAGTATTTTTACGAATTTTGGAGGATATCAGAAGATTTTAATGAGATTTCAAAGATTTGAAGGGTTTTCAGAAGATTTTAGCGGAGTTCAGGAGATTTCAAAAGATTTGTAAAGATTTCAAAGGATTGTAACGGATTTTTTAAGATGTAAAAGGGTTTCAATGATTTCAAGGAATTTTCAGAGATTTTAAGAGATTTCCAAAGATTTAATGGAATTTCAAAGAATTTTCGAATACTATAAAAGGATTTTGAAGGATTCCATGTGTTGCCGAAGTATTTTTACGATGTTTGAAGGATATCAGAAGATTGTAATGAGATTTCAAAGATTTTAAGGGATTTCAAAAGTTTTGCAAAGATGTTAAAGCATTGTAATAGATTTTAAGAGATATACAGGGGTTTCGATTATTTCACAGAATTTCAAAGGATTTAAACTGATTTTAAAAGATTCCAAACGGATTTTATAGGATTTCAAAAAAGTGATGAGATTTCGAAGATTCGAAGGGATTTTAAGAGATTTCCTGGGTTTCAAAAGATTTGCAAATTTTTCAAAGGATTTTAAAGGATTTAAATGAATTAAAAAAATATAAATTGATTCGATGATTTTACGGGATATGAAAGAATTTTAAGAGGTTTCAAAAGACTTAATGGAATTTCAAAGAATTTTCGAATACTATAAAAGGACTTTAAAGGATTGCATGTGTTGCCGAAGTATTTTCACGATTTTTGAAGGATATCAGAAGATTTTAATGAGATTTCAAAGATTTTAAGGGATTTCAAAAGTTTTGCAAAGATGTTAAAATTGAAAATTTAATTTTTGTTCAGAAAATTCGTCTTTTGGATTGAAGATTTATCAATTTAGGTGAACTTTTTTTCCTTTTTGACTGAAATATTTTTATTGGTTGAAAATTCGCCTTTTTGTTTTTCAAATTCAGATTTGTTTTTAGAAATTTTATCCTTTTTGGTTGAAATATGAACTATTACACTTTTTTGTTGTGATTTATTCTTTTTACTTTGAAAATTCAGCCACTTTGTTGAAAATTTCTGTAAGTTGAAAATGTATCTTTGGTAAATATTAATTATATGTATAAATATTTATATGTAAAGCATGTGTTGACTGTTAACTCAAATACTAAAAAGGTGCATCCCCCCCCCCCTACTTTGATCATAATTCTGATTGCACATTTGAGGATTTGAGAGTTTGAAAAATATTTAAACAATATTTTCCGACAGGGAATATTTTTGCTGTGCCTCTTTAGCACATCTATTAATAATAATTTAAAACTAAATGTTCAAAATTATAGACATTTCTTGAACCTATATTATATTTTATAACATAAGCAAATTTAGACATTGTATAGAACAGAGCTGTGCTCGTAGACTTCTACTGCTTACTGACTGCTTTGAATTTAAACTTAGTCACAAAACACTCTATTTCTGGATTCTGGAAATTATAGTTAGGGATGTGCCAATATATTTTCTCCGGAAGAAAATTTAGCACAGTATTGATCCTCACAGGCCTAAGATCTGAGAAACGGTTATGCCTCCAGAGAATATTCCTTCCGTCTTACATCCTTTCTCCTTAAAGTTAAACAATCTCCTTGAAACTCAAGTAACCCTCTTCTCTAGGGCAAAAGCTATTAGTGCATCTGTGTGCTTTGTGCTTAGATGTGGGGCATTTGTACCTCAAAACTTTTCATTTACTTATGACAGGAATGCGAATTCTAAAGTTTCTTGAATTAGATCCTGGGTAAGTCTGAATTCTATAGACTAAATGAGCCGGCATAGGCAATAAAGTACCTGAATCGTTGACCATTCATCCACCTCCTGAACTATAATGCAGATAGAGATAGAGCTATGAAATAAGTAGTACCTAATGCAGGTATCAGTCTGAGTGCCTATACCGCTGTAAGAACGACCTGCGGGGGGTGTCCAAAAGCTCTTCAGCCTGCTATTTCTGTTAAGTATCCAAAGCTAATAGCTGTAGACTCTCTATACCTCTATAGTCTATAGCCTATACTCTATACTATAGATAGATTATAGACAGTGTAGACTCTATATAGAGAATCCATAGCTGCAGGCTACTAACACTTTCTTACAAGAGGGACTGAGAGGCTCATCCAAAAGACCAAAAGGAACCCTTGTTGGTAGTTCCGAAAGAAGCACATCCATAATTATTAATTAGGCTATACTTCCTTTTAGAATTTAGTCCCTAGTTGAACGCAGTAAAAGTATTTTTGGCGCAGGTTGATATAAATGAAGTTATTAATCATTTTGACCTTCTTTTTATTATTTTTTTTCAAAATCTCGAAAATATTGATTTTGGAAAAAAACTTTGTTTAAAAACGTCGTACATCTCGTCGAAACACATATTCTTTAAATTTTTAATTTTTTCTAAAATTAATATTTTTCGAGAAAAATGACAAAAGGGAATTTTTAGATTCTTTCTTACAAAAACATTTCAAAACTTGCTATATTTATATCCAAAAAAGTTTAGAAGAATTAACTTTTATCAATGGAAAATATTTCAAACCACCACTAGGATACGTGTTCTTTTTTTGCTGGGTCGTTGGAAAAGGATTTGGCCTGAGTGGTGGGAGGGGGCCATATTAAATGGCCCACATTCTCTCCCACCACTCATGCCAAACAGTTTTCCATCGCAAAAAAAATCTGAAAGTTCATTTTTGTCATTTTTCTCGAAAAATATTAAGGTCAAGTATTGAGCTCCGGCAAATTTTGCCGTATTCAAAGTTTCTAGTCCGGCAAATATATTTGTGTCAATAAGGAACTTTCTGTCCCGATAATATTTTTTTCTACTTTGGAAAAATAGTAAAATATTGTACTATTTTATCATAAAATTAGGAATATTAAGTTATAAATACACACAAAGTGTCATATATTTCAACAAATAAAGCTTAAAAATTCACAGCAAAATTAACCCATTTCCACGCCACCCAGGAGGTAGAGTTACAACGCCTTTTTTTGTAAAGTGGTTCGTCGAAGGGACAGAGGAGGCATGAATCACAAATTAACAATTCACAAAATTTTTAATAACATTTTAAATTAATAACAAATTTGTAGCTTTTTTTTTGGGTGCACAATTTTTCTTTTCTCATATTTTATCGCAACTTGTACAGTTAGACCGCAAAATTAAATTTTGGATTTTTCATTATGTTTGGTGCGTTCAAAATTTTTATTTTCAATTTTTCAAAAAAATATGAAGAGTTATTATAATAATCTTGTAGGGCTTTCAAAAAGTAACGCTTTTTTTCTCTAGACTTTTCGTCATATCGTGCGTTTTTTGGCTTCAAATTTTCATTTTCGTTTTTTTTTTTTTAATATTTAAAATGCTATAACTATGGTAGTTTTCTTTCAATCGAAAAAAGGTGTGAAGATAAATTTGTTGACTTTCCAAATGCTATGAATAGCTAGCTGTACATAGAATTTGTAAATTAAAAAAAAAAAAATTATCTCAAAAATTTTGAAAATGCTGTAACTTTTTTTAATTCTTATGCAAAATAGCTGGCTAATGAACTTGACCTTCAGTTTTTGCATATGATATTCTCATTTCAGCAAAAAAATTGTTTAAAAATGTTAATTAATTGGATTTTTTAATACAAATTTAGACGCGTTTGGAAAATTGGATTTTTCGAAATAGAAACAAAATTTAATGCACTATTTCGAAAAATCCAATGTTCCAAGCTTGTCTCAATTTGTATAAAAAATTCGAATAAGCGACTGCACACACATGAATACTCTTCAATTTTGAAAGAATAGCAATTTAAAGTTATGTAATTAAGGTGTGTTAAGCTGGCACAACACTATTGCAATATTGAGATATTACCTATATCACTATCTAAGGCTCACTTAAGGCTAATTTAATGCCCTATTGCGAAATTTAATGCTCAACGTTTTTTATAAAAAAAAAACTGATTGCGCTAGCTTAACCTTAAGCTAGCACCACCATACCCGTAAAAGTCGTTGAAAAAAAATTAACACATTTTTGATCATGCCATAATTTAAGGCTCATTCAAGGCTCTTAAAATATCAAAGACCGGAAATCGTCAGATTTTGTTTTCTTTTTTTTTTTTTTGAACGCAATGTTTTGTGCCAGCTTAACGCTATGAGAAATACTACAACCAGTGAATAAAACTAAACTTTACCCACGGCATAATTTAAGGCTCATTTAAGGCTCCCGAAATAACATAAGTAAAGTTTTAAAAAAATGTTAAAGCATACATTGTTTAAACAATTTTTCCAACATTTAATTCTACCAACTCGTGCTCCCTACTACAATTTAAGGCTCATTTAGGGCTCTCCAAATATCAAGAAACGAAATTCGTCAGGTTTTTTTTTTTAACGTATTGTGTGGTGCCAGCTTGACGTTATGAAAAATACCACAACCAGTGAATAAAAATAAATTTTACCTTAGACATAATTTAAGGCTCATTTAAGGCTCCCGAAATAACATAAGTGAAGTTTAAAAGAATTGTTTAAACCATTTTTTTAAACTCTACTTATGTTATTTCTGAAACCTTAAATGAGCCTTAAATTATGTCATGGGTAAAATTTAGTTTCACTCACTGGTTGTGGTATTTTCATAACATTAAGCTGGCACCACACAGCACTTTTTTAAAAAAAAACAAAAGATCTGACGAATTCCGTTTCTCGATATTTAGAGAGCCCTAAATGAGCCTTAAATTGTGGTAGGGAGCAAGAGTTGGTAGAATTAAATTTTGGAAAAATTGTTTAAACAATTTTTTAAACTCTACTTATGTTATTTCTGAAACTTTGAATGAGCCTCAAATTATGTCGTGGGTAAAATTTAGTTTCATTCACTGGTTGTGGTATTTTCATAACTTTAAGCTGGCACAACACAGTACGGTTAAAACAAAAAACAAAAAAAATCTGACAAATTCAGCTTCTCGATATTTGGAGAGCCTTAAATAAGCCTTAAATTGTGGTGGGGAACACGAGTTGGTAGAATTAAATTTTGGTTAATTTTTCAAGATAAAGAATCATTTTTAATATATATTTCTTCAAATTTTAAATTATTTTTAACATTTTTTTTTAATTTTCTCAATATCTTTCAAATGATTGGAACTTTTTTTTTTATTCTTTAATCTTGCCAAATTCAACAAAATTGTTGAAAAATCTTTCAGTTTTTTTCTAGACATGTTTCAAAATTTAAATACAGTCTTGATAAACATATTTGGATAAAAAATTATTTAAAATTTTGACAAAAATCTCAGGAAAAATGTTCTATTCTCTTGAAACTTTTCAAAACTTTTGAAAATCTTGCAAGGTTTTAGTTCGAAATCTTCAAAAATCTTCATTTTTTTAAGTTCATGAAATAATTTTAAGTTTAAAATTATTTTTGAATCTTTTCAAAACTTTGGGAATATTTTGTCATATTTTAAAATACACATTGCTAAATATTCGATTTAAATTAATTTTTCAAGATAAAGAATCATTTTTAATATATATTTCTTCAAATTTTAAATTATTTTTAACATTTTTTTTTAAATTTCTCAATATCTTTAAAATGATTGGAACTTTTTTTTTTATTCTTTAATCTTGCCAAATTCAACAAAATTGTTTTAAAATCTTCCAGTTCCTTTCTATACATATCTTAAAATTTAAATACAGTCTTGATAAATATATTCAGATAAAAAATTATTTAAAATTTTCACCAAAATCTTAAGAAAAATTTTCTATTCTCTTAAAACTTTTCAAAATTTTTAAAAATCTTGTAAGGTTTCAGTTCTAAATCTTCAAAAATCTTCATTTTTTTAAAATTTCACGAAATAATTTTAAGTTTAAAATTATTTTTGAATTTTTTCAAAACTTTGGGAATGTTTTGTGATATTTTAAAATATTGCTGAATATTCTCTTCAAATTAATTTTTCAAGATAAAGAATCATTTTTAATATATATTTTTTCAAATTTTAAATTATTTTTAACATTTTTTTTGAAATTTCTTAATATCTTTTCAAATGATTGATACTTTTTTTTATTCTTTAATCTTGCAAAATTCAACAAAATTGTTTAAAAATCTTCCAGTTCCTTTCTAGACATATTTCAAAATTTAAATACAGTCTTGATAAATATATTTGGATAAAAAATTATTTAAAATTTTCACAAAAATCTCAAGAAAAATTTTCTTTCCTCTTGAAGTTATTTTCAAAATTCTTAAAAATCTTGTAAGGTTTTAGTTCCAGATTTTCAAAAAACTTTTTTTTTTTTAAATTTCATGAAATAATTTTAAGTTTAAAATTATTTTTGGATCTTTTCAAAACTTCGAAAATGTTTTGTTATGTTTTAAAATATTGTTGAATATAAACTTTAAATTAATTTTTCAAGATAAACAATCACTTTTGATTTATATTTTTTCAAATTTCAAATTATTTACAAAATTTTGTCGTAACTTCTTAACATCTTTTAAAATGATTTGATTTCTTTTTATTCTTCAATCTTGCAAAATTCAAAAGAATTGTTTAAAAATCTTCCAGTTTCTTTCTATACATATTTCAAAACATTTAAAGCCTAAAATTAAAGTTTTAAAATAAAGCCGAGAGTAAAATCTAATTCATTTTAAATTTTTATATAAATTTTATTGTCGACTTTTTGTCCATAATTTATAAATAAATTTTTAGAACTGAAATTCCTTATTTAAAAAAAAACATGGATTACTCAAATATAATCATTTTTCAATAATTTTAAAGAAGCAATTGTAAGGAAAATATTGTTAAAAAATTTTGTTTGAAGCTTTTTAATTTAAACGGCATTCTCAGTAATATTATTTTGATTCTTAAAATCATAGACAAATGATTTTTTTAAACATCAGATTCTCGGTACTAATATTACCTTCTGAAAATTACAGATTTTCCAAATTTTTTAAACCGCCCTCGATTTTCAAAAAATAATTCACTGCTTGCGGTGGCAGGATTTCAATTTATGTTTGAAAAGATTTCCCGGCAGTTTCTACATTGAGGAATGCAACAGACAAAATTTCATTCTGTCGAGAGCCTTTTTTATATTCGTTGAAAATCAATAAATTTCATAGAATTAAAAAATCATTGACATTTTTTTATGTTTGCCTGGTCGTCGCCTCGGTTCGGTCCTATTGCCACTCCCAACTGAACCATGGCCTCCATCCGAGAGAGGCCTATTCTGGGTGGCATTGCGTGATACTGGTGACGTAACCGCATAATTCGGTGCATTGGGGAGTTAGCCCAATGCAACGTGGCTGACTGCAAAAGCTGTAGCTCTCGGGCGATGGGGTCGCCACATCCCTACGCCTATGGTGTCGTGACAATGATAGGTAGATCGGTGGGGTATTATAAAATTAATGTCTCAGGCTTAAGATGTCAATATGTCAAAGGCATTTTCGGTTAGAGTTGGATTTAATTTTTTTTTTTTTTAGTAGTATGCACGGGGCTGCCCGGTATATATTATCAATCACGGACGCATTATCACAATGCAATCAAATGATCTGACAAGAGCGTGGGCCTTGTCATATTGGGCAAAGCCTGGTGATTACCCCATTATTCACAAACTGAGTTGCAGTCAAATGCATGATGGGGGGACCTGCAGCTTAAGGTGGGTTCCGAACCACCAGAACCTCGGTAAAGGTACATAGAGAAATTTTCAAGAGGTATTGGCTCAGGGATCGAACCCCGGACCTCTATCGTGAAGTCCGAGCGTCTAACCAACCAAGCCACCGATTTTTTTTTCAAACTTGTTCTCGGGTTAAAAAGAAGTCGGTTTTCCATCATAGCCACGGACTAAGTCAAGTGACTGATGAGATGAAGACGTAATTAGTTAATTTAATATGTCGTATGGAATAATTTGCGCTGATGTTGTAGGTACAAAATTAGGAGCATGGTGTACTTTGCAGTTCTTCTTTCACCGCTGTTATGCTTACACAACGGGCGCGAGTGTTTGAGCAATATCCCTTTCGGGTTAAGCGAGACACAATCGGTGCGTAAGGGAGAAATGGGGTTTGCTCCGCAACACCGATCCGATCTAGGTCACTGATCAATCTCGCTAGCAATCAGCCCAGGCAAAGAGCTTCACAAATCCATCATGTGAAGCTTCAGGCGGCATTCACTCAAAATAAATATGAATAAATCAAATTGATTTGAATCATCTTTTTAATAATTATAGATGACCCTACTGTTTTCTTAATTTCAAGCTTAATAGAAGTAAGCAATGTTTTTAGAAAATGTATCTTCATGGTTAGGAAATCATCTTGTATGTAACTATTTGGTTAAATATTAAACTAATTTTATGAAAATGTATTCAGCCAAAAATCAACTCTTTTGTTGAAAATTCATATTTTTGGTTTAAAATTAAACTATTTTCAAAAAATTTAACTGTTTCGCAGAAAAAAAAAATTTGTTAGAAAATCATATTTTCGGGTAGAAAATTCAACTGATTTGTTAAAAATTTGTTTTTTTAACTTGAAAATTCAAAAAATTGGTAGAAAATTAAACTATCTGTTTCAAATTTAACTTGTTTGTTCGAAATTAATATTTTTGTTTAAAAATGAAACTACTTGTGTAGAAATGTAACTTTTTTTATAAAAATTTAGCTATTTGGTTGGAAATGAACATTTTTGTTCAAAATTAGTATTTTTTGTTAAAATATGAAACTATTTAGTAGAAAATTAACTTTTTGAGTAAAAAATCGTATTTTCAGATTGCAAATTCCACTGCTTATGAGGCTGGTGGAACCCCTAAATATCAATTTCTTTCAGAAAGAAAAAAAAAAGTTTTTTTTTGAAGAATCGAACCAATTTCGAGGAAAAATTCATAAAAATCCGATTTCAGTACGCACTAATGAATAAAAAAAAAATTATTAATATAGTAATCCTTTTCACTAAGTGATAGCTGAACAATTTTCATACAAATAGTTGAATTTTTAACCAAAAATATTAATTTTGAACAAAAAAGTTGATTTTCGACCAAATAGTTTATTTTTCTAAAAAATTGTAATAAAAGTTTGACCCTATTCTGAATGATAAAATGGTAATATTTCATCAATTGATTATTGAAATAGTAATAAATAAAAAATTATTAACCTGTATAGAACAACGTAATAGGAATTAGTTGTATAAATAATTCTTGTTTTCTTATTTGAAAATGCGCATTAATATTGGCTAAGGTAACGTAGCGTGTTTACAAGATTCAGATAAAATACATGAATTTTCAACTAAAAAGATTAATTTGCCACAAAAAAAAAAAAAATTTTCAACAAAATACATGAATTTTCAATTAAATATATATTTTTTGAATGGAAATTTTAAACCTAATAGTTGAATTTTCAAATAAACAAGACGATTTTTCAACAAAATAAGTGAATTTTCAACAACTGAAAAAGATCAATTTTGTTGCAAAAATGAAGTAGCTACATTTTTAGCAAAAAAATTCATAAAAAAAAAATCAACATAATTTGTTTAATTTTTAACCAAAGAAACGAACTTTTAACAAAAATGATGCATGTTTAATTTTCTACCAAAAATTTTTAACGAAATGTTCAATTTTCATCCAAACAAATAAATTTTCGACCAACAAAATACATGTATTTTGTTAGAAATTATTCTTTTTTGGTAGAAAATTTATTTCTTTGGCTGAAAATTAGCTGTTTTTTTTCATTGAAAATTAGTTTTTTGAAGTAAAAATTTAACTAAATTTTTTCTCGAAATTTTTTTTATAGCCATTTAATCTTTTTCGTAGAAAATTTATTCTCTTGGTTGAAAATTTAACTATTTCGTTAGAAATTTATTTTATTTGCTTAAAAACTTATTTCTCTAACTGAAAATTAAACTGTTCTATTTTTTTTTAATTCATCTTTTTTAGTTGAAATTTTCATTTTTTTGAAGTTTTCATTTCTTTGGTTGAAAATTATTTTTTTATTGAAAATGGATTTTTTAAACTAAAAATGTAACTATTCCATTTTCGTTGAATTTTTTTTTTATAGATATTTGAAATTTTATTTTATTTGGTTAAAAATGTATTGCTCTAACTTAAAATTAAACTATTATATTTTTTGTTACAAATTTATATTTTTTAGTTGAAAATTCATCTATTAAAAGTTCTTTTTTTTTTTTGTTAAAAATTGAACAAATTTGGTTGAAAATTCGTTTTTTTTTTTTGTTGAAAATAAATCTTTTTAACCAAAAATTTAACCATTCCATTTATCGTCGACTTTTTTTTATAGATATTTAATCTTTTTGGTAGAAAATTAATTTCTTTGTTTGAAAATTTAACAATTTCGTTAAAAATTTATTTTATTTTGTTAAAAACTTATTTCTCTAACATAAAATTAAACTATTCTATTTTTTTAATTTATCTTTTTTAGTTAAAAATTAAATTATTTGGTCAACTAGTTAGTTGAATTTTTAACTAGAATAAAATATGAATTTTCAACCAATAATGTAATAGATAAATAAATTGATTTTTAACAAAAAAAACTTGAATTTTCAACAAAATAGTTAAATTTTCTACCAAAGAAATTAATCTTCAAATAAAAAAAAAATTAATTTTTGATAAAGTAGTTCAACTTTCAACCAGGTAAAAAAGATGAATTCTTAACAAGAAATGTTGTAGTTGATACTTTAACCAAAAAAGATTCTAATTTGAAATAAAAAACCATTGAAATCAATAAAAAGAGACGAATTTTCCACAAAACAGTTGAATTCGCTACAAAAAAAAAAAGATTAATTTTTAACCAAACAGTTGCACTTTTAACCAAAAAAGATTAAATTTCTACCAAAGACTTTTTACCAAAATTGTTGTGTTTTCAACAAAATAATTAAATTTTGAACCAAAAAATTTTAATTTTCAACAAAGAACGATTTTTAGTAAAAAAATAAAAAAAAATCGAAAGAATTGTTGAATTTTCAATTAATTTTCTACAAAATTCCACTTTTTTAAATTCAATAGTTGATTTTTTTAATAAGAAGGATGACTTTATAACAAAATCGTTTAATTTACAACCAAGTAATAAAATTTTTATCCAAAAAAGGATGAATCTTGATAATTTATAGACTAAAGATTAATAGCAGATAAATAAATAAATTGTTTTTAAATTTGATTTAAAGCTTTTAATTTTTAAGTTCAATTTTAAATTCATATGAATTTTTTGTTAATTTTTCAAATAAATATTTAAGTTCATTTTTAATACTTTTAAAAAATTCGGTTAGAAAGTTGGAAATTTTGACTACGCAACATTTTAGGCCCTGAATAATTATTATTAATTATAATTAATCATTATTCAGGGCCTAAAATTTTGATAATTTTATTGAAATATATTTAAAAATGGTTAAATTCTAAACAAATTTAAATCCAATAAATGATTGGTCAATTTTATTTCGATGCGTGAAAAAATGATTAATTTAAAATACAATAATTTTGAATTAAAAGCGCCCAAAATTGGATTATTTCGAATAAGAAATGTTTGAAATTAAAAACGTTCAAAATTAAATAATTAAAAAATGAAACCTTTTAGAATTAAAAACTTCTTGATTGAGTCTGATAAAATATAAGCCTTAATAATTAAAAGATTTCAAAGTAAAAAAATTAACGTGTCTAAATGAAAGCATTCATCTTGTACAGTAGAAAATAAAAAATTTTAAATTTGAATATTGCAAAAGAAAAACATTAAACAAATAAAATAATGAACTTTTAAAATTTTCCATTACAAAAAAAATTAATTAGAAATCGTTTCCAATTAATAAAAATTCAAATAGAAAAAAATTTTGTTTAAAAAAATGAAGTCGACATTAAACGGAACTGAAAATTGAATTTTTTCCACTTTTTAAGAAGTTACATTTACAAAAAAAACCTAGAACCTAGAAATTATTGTAAATTGAAAAAATCATTAAATAAAATAAATTTGTTATTGAAGATAAAAGCGTTTAAAATGTAACAAAATTTCAATCAAAATTTGGTAATTTTATTGAAATGTATTTAAAAATGGTAAAAGTTTTATATTTTGAAAAAATTTGATTTTGAAATCCTTCCCAATTAACGATAATTCGAATACGAAAAATTCTTGTTTGAAAAAAATCAAGTTTAAACAAAACGAAGCCAAAATTGAAAATTTTCTACTTTGCGAAAAGTTAAATTTAGAAAATAAAACCTAGAAACTAGAAATTATTCGAAACCGAAAAAAACATTAAATTAAACAAATTTGTTATTGAAGATAAAAGCGTTTGAAATTTAAATTTTATTAAATTTATTTAAACTTTTATTGAATAAATTTAATTAAAAAAATTTTCAATACAAATTTGATAATTTTATTGAAATGTATTTAAAATGGTTATATTTGAAGCAAATTTAAATCCAATAAATGATTAATCAATTTTAGTTGAAAGCGTAAAAAATTGATTAATTTAAATTTGAATAATTTAAAATTAAAAACTCTCAAAATGGAGTAATTTCGAATAAGAAATATTTGAAAGGTTTAAAATTGAAAATGTTCAAAATTGAATAATTTAAAAATAAAAGAATATTCTGAATTCATCTTGTACAATAGAATAACAAAAATTTCAAATTTAAGTATTACAAAAGAAATCCTTTTCAATTAATAAAAATTTGAATAGAAACAATTATTTTCTAGAAAAAAATGAAGTTGAAATTAAACGGAACAGAAAATTGAAATTTTTCAACTTCACAAAAATTTAAATTTGTAGAAAGAAAAACTTGTCTTATTTAAAAAAATGCAAGTTGATGAGTTTCAAATTTTAGAAAAAAATATCATAGAATGCAAAATTATTATTACAATTTTATGTTTTGCTCTATTTTTGTATGCCTTATGACTAAAAAAAATTAATAATTATTAAAAAATTTCACACGACTATTGAAAAAAAATTTTATCTCTGAAGTGAGTCCGAGCCCTGGAAAATGATAAACTTTTTATTTCATATTTTCAAACTCACCCTCCGAAGAATCGTTCGGTTGATAGATCGATGTTTCGAACATTAGAATTGTAATAAGCAATCTTTTTTCTAAGAATCATTTCCGGTTTTAATGTTTTTGATATTACAGAATGTTTTCCTTGTTCTGAAAGGCTTATGAAACCTGAAAACGAATTGAGCTCTTGTTCATCAATAACTCGCAAAGAAACTTGACTTCCATTATCCTGAGAATTGGCTGAGACTAGATTTATCATATAAACCTGTACAAAATTAATCAAATTAGTCGAAGTAGGCCCATTACGCCACAAAAAAGGGTTTCGTAGCCCATTAAAAAGTTAATTAAGTCGTTTAAGCAACTTTCTTCCATAATTTCCGTCCCCTTTCCCCTTTCCCCTTTCCCCTTTCCCCTTTTCCCTTCCCCTTTCCCATTTCCCCTGTCCCCTGTCCCCTGTCCCCTGTCCCCTGTCCCATCCTTTGAATGTTATAAATTTACTGCTTGAAGCAATTTTGTTGGATTCCATGGAAGAATTTAACGAGGTGGGGATAATGATTGAAGATTCCGTAGATTTTCAAAAACCATTCAAGAAAGCAGATGCACAAATCATAGAGGATGATGTTCAATACCATATTCCTGATTCGCCTTTTTCACCTGCAGATAGATGCACAAAAGATAAGAAAGAACTGTCGTACGACTATAATGTGACATTACATTAGAAACGATCAAAAAAGCAGTTGATAACGGGCTAATTTTTCACGGTAAAAACATACGCAGATGGGCATTACAAGCACAAAAAGAGTTTAGAAATAAAGATTTTTACTTCCGGGCTTCTCGAACATGGCTTGCTAAATTTAAAACCAAACACAGAACATTTTCCAGAAAAATGAACAAGTTTATTACCAGAAAGACTTTGGAAAATGTCGATGAGTTAAAAATAAAGACAGATGAATTTTTAGGCAGTGTGAAGCAAGGGATAGCAAATTTTGGAGTACAGAGTGTTTATTATTCGGATCAAAGTGGGTTTAAATTGGAAATTCATTCCGGGAGAATTTTGGCTGTTGAAGAAGAAAAAAAGGTGGATGGCTTTCTCCAGTCTATTTCGTCCACGACCCACAGTTACACTATCCAACCACTAATATCTGTAGGACGAAATAGCGTTTTACTCCCTGATTCTTGGACTGAACATTGCCGAACTGTAGATGAAGAAGCAGCACCCTTTTATGAAATTGTAAATTTTTAAATTATGCCAACAGGAAAAACAGGAAAAATTCATCTCTTAGATGTATTTGGGTTCAGGGTTTGGAAAAGTTATGTGCATCACATTTCTGATTCTGTTATTTTGATAAATTATGATATCAATTTACATATCAGAAATAATATCATTAAGCTTCAGTCTTTGGTGCATAATCAATTAATCCCGCCAAGATATATAATAATCTTTGTAGATTTTCATGGTGCAAAATCGGATATATTGCAGAAAAACCAGGTAAATTCAAAAATCCGGTGGACTTCAGCTTCGGTAATTCTTGTAAAACACATTGTGACATATTACGTTGTACAAATATCGCTGTTATTTGATCTTTGTGGTGTGAGAAATCATTATGTCTTGTTTATCTGTTTCTGAAAAAGAGAGACTGATTGACCCAACAAAGATTTAAGCTCTGAGAACAATAATACACTGCAATTTTATTGTAATTACCAGGTATTTACAGGATTTTCAACCGACTTGGGATCAAAACCAATATTATAGTTTCCTTTCATATTATCTTATATTGAAATATCGTGTTGTGAATTTTGTTTGACACTTCGTTTATATGTGCCATTCTAAAATACTTTGAGATCGGGTGAGAGGTGCCTATGGGAATTTCGTTGAGTTCTTCTTGATTCAAATCGAAAACAGAGCCGTTGTACATGTTAATTTTCAACCGTATTAGCGCGGTTGTATTTGAATATATTCCACGTAGAATTGTGTTATTTCTTTCCAATATAGCCAGGATTTCACCAGTAGACGTTGCTAAAACTATTCGCTCTTCGGTTGGCATAGGCGTACGGACACCCCGTGCTCCTCTAATATAAATTGGTTTATCGACAGGAAAAGTGTACCAGCGAATTTCATATACACGGTTTGGATAAGTATGGGAAATAACTCAAAGTAAGATAAGATCTTCAGGATAATATCCACGTATGACTGAATAAGCACGCATGGCAGGAGAAGACGTGGACGTGGCAGGAGGAGACCTAGATCTGGCACGACAAGGGGGCTCGGCAGTAGAAGCAGACCTGTTAGGAGAACTAGAAGAATCAGAAGTGTTGGCACGAGGAAAAAAGAAAGGGGGTCACCATTAGGTAGACACCCAAAGTGCAAACTCAACTCTGCAACAAGAAGTTATATATATATTTTTTCTTGAAGTACACTTGGCTCTTGGAACACTAGAGCTAAACTTTGAAAAAGTGGATTGTATTTACCAATGTATTATTGCAGAATTTTATTTTTACCGAAGCTGATGAATATTCTAGTACTTCCTTAGGTTATATAATACATTCTACACTCATTATCCTGTCTCTTATATTTTTTTTGCTCAAACTTCATATATTTCAAATGAAGATTCATCATTTCAGATAAAAATGCATTCCTCTAGTTGACATTTTTTTTTTGGTAGAAAATTAATTTTTGTAACTAAAAATTAACTGTTCCATTTTTTGTTGAAAACTGATCTTTTTCAGTCAAAAATGCAAGTATTCGATTGAAAATTATTTTTTTGTTGTCATAAATTTCATTATTTGGTTGAAAGTTTAATTCTTTTGTTGAAATTCTATATTTTCGGGTTGAAAATTCAAATTTTTTTAGAAAATTCATATTTTTGACTTGAAAATTCATCTCTTTTGGTAGAAATGGCATCTTTTTCGGTTAAATTGCAACTGTTTGATTTGAAAATTAATCTGTTTACATTGAGGATTCAATTATTTTGTTAAAAATTCGCTTTTTTTACTTGAATTCAACTGCATTTAATTTAAAATAACAATCATTTTAGGATTAAATATTAACTATTACATTTTTCGTTGAGAAATCATCTTTTTGGTTTTTATTTATTCTTCGTACTGAATTAATATAATCCAATAAGAAAATCCAACTATTTTTTAACTTATCATCTTTTTTTGTTAAAAATTTAATTATTTTGTCAAAAAATTTAATTATTTAATTAAAAATCCGACAATTTTGTTGAAAATTAATTTCTTAAATTAAAAATCCTTTTTGATGGAAAATTCATCTTTTTGCTTGAAAATTCAACAATTAAAAAAAATGTAATTCTTGACTGACAAACCATTCTTGATTAAATATTCAACTCTTTTATTGAAAATTCAATTTTTTGTTTACAATTCGTCCTTTTGGTTAAAAAAATCATCTTTTTGGCTTGAAAATTCAACAATTTAGTTGAAAGTTTTTTCTTTCTAGACTGAAAAAAACTTTCTTGGTTGAAAATTCAACTTTTTGCTTGAAAACTTCTCTTTTTGGTTTGAAACATCATATCTATTGGCAGAAAATAATTTTTTTTGTTAAAAATGCAATTGTTTGGTTAAAAAATAATGTTACATTGTTGAAAGTTCAACTCTTGTTGAAAATCCGTCTTTTTGGTTTGAAATTTTTGTTATAAATGTAATTTTTATTTTATTTTAAAATGACACTGGTTAAAAATAATCTGTTTTGTTTGAGCATTTAACAATTTTGTTGAATTTAAAAATGTTTTGGTTTAAAAATAAAAACTTTTTTCGGTTTAAAAATAAAATATCACATTTTTTGTTGAGAATTCATTTCTTTTTTATTTAAAATTCAACTATTTGGCTGAAAATCGAACTAATTCCTTAGAAATTAATTTCTTTGCTTGACATTTTTTTTTGTGAATTATTTTTTTAACTGAAAATTTAATTATTCCTTTTTTGGTTGAAAACTCATATTTTTTAACTCAAAATTCATCTATTCGGATAGAAGATTCATCTACTTTGTTGAAAATTAACTTTTTTGTTGAAAATTCATATTTTCGGGTTTGAAATTTCATCTCCTCTTGTATAAATGTAATTTTTTTATTTCAAAATGACACTAGTTAAAAATAATCTGTTTTGTTTGAGGATTCAACAATTTTGTTGAATTTAAAAATGTTTTCGTTTAAAAATAAAAACTTGTTTCGGTTTAAAAATAAAATATCTCATTTTTCGTTGAGAATTCATTTCTTTTTTATTTAAAATTTAACTATTTGGCTAAAAATCGAACTAATTCCTTAAGAAATTAATTTCTTTGGTTAACATTTTTGTTGTGAATTATTTTTTTTAACTGGAGATTTAATTATTCCTTTTTTGGTTAAAAACTCATATTTTTTAACTCAAAATTCATCTATTCTGGTAGAAGATTCATCTACTTTGTTGAAAATTAACTTTTTTGTTGAAAATTAATATTTTCGGGTTGAAAATTCGTCTTCTTGGTTTGAAATTTCATCTCTTTTAGTATAAATGTAATTTTTTTAATTTTAAAATGACACTGGTTAAAAAAAAATCTGTTTTGATTGAGGATTCAACAATTTTGTTGAATTTTAAAATGTTTTGGTTTAAAAATAAAAACCTGTTTCGGTTTAAAAATAAAATATCACATTTTTTGTTGAGAATTCATTTCTTTTTATTCAAGAATTTTCAATTGTAACTCTTCAAAATTGCAGAACTTTAAATTATATATCTTAAAAATTGAAGTGTTTTTAATTTTGACAATTTACAAAAAAAAATCTTTGTTATTTTGATGATTTACATTCGAAATTTCTTCAAATTGGATGGTTTGCAATTGAAAATTTAAGAATTTTTACACATACATTTTTAAAATTAAAGAGTTTTTAATTGTAACTTTTCAAATTTATAGAATTTTTAACCAAATCTTTCAAATTTAAAGGTTTAATTTAAAAATTTCGTACTTTTGAAGGTTATAATTGGAAACTTGACTTTTGATCTTCAAAATTGAAGAGTTTAAAACTGCAAATCGTTAAAATTGAAGAATTTTCCATTGTGAAACTTAAAAATTATACAAAATTAAAATTGTAAATATTTCAAATTCAAGAGTTTAATTTTGACAATTTACAGTTAAAAATGATTTATATTTTTATTTTTAGAATGAAAAATTTCGTGCTTTGATGATTTACATTAGAAATTTCTTCAATTTGAAACATTTGGAAATAAAAACTTGATTTTTGATCTTTAAAATCGACCACATTTAGGAATTTTTATTTATACATCTTAAAAATTAAAAGAGTTTTTAATGTTGAAAATCTATGATGAAATTTCTTCAGTTTCGAAGATTTATATTTGAAAGCTTGACTTTCGATCTACAGAATCATCAAAATTGAAGAAAATGTGGTTTATACATTTCTAAAATTAAAGAATTTTATTTCCTTCTTTGCTTCTAATTCCTGCAGAGATAAAATCTTATATTTAAATAACAGTTAAAGATTAAATTTGAAATTAAATGTAAATTGTATGAAAGCCGACGTAGCTATCCAAACATATTTTTTAATTTATGATTATTAATTAAAGTTTATAGAACTTTAAATTAAAATGTATATTTAATTTGATAATTAGACAATCAAAATAAAAAAAAGTCTAACATACGATAAAATAATTTACGTTTTAAAATTTATCTACAGTACAAATATGATTCTTGATCTCTGAAATGAGTATTTTCGTTCCATTTTTGGTGTGAAATAATAATCTAAAAAAATTAATTTAGTTGGTTTCTTAAAGTTCCATTAAAAAAAAAGTCAGAGTGAAAAAAATACAACTTTCTGACAAACCCATTAATTTTTTAGTTAAATTTTGAATGATTCATTTAGTTTTTCCTCGGTAGGTCACAACTGTAAAGCAAGAGCCGAGTACTCAAGAAACCGAAGAAGAAACCCCACAGTTGCCAGAAAAGGTAGAGATGAATGATATTAAATTTAACATTATGGAAGGGTGGCAGTACAGAACTAGATAACCAATATTTTTCGAAAATGGGTTTATTGCATACAAAATTCTTTAAAAAAAGTCAATTACACATTTTCATACAAGATTTTTTTTAATCTCATTTTTTGATACAATAAATTCTTTGAATTCTCTGGATTCCTTGAATTATTCTTTGATATTCTTGAATTATCTGAAATCCTTGGTATTTCTCAATTCCTTGAATTTCTTGATTTTTCTGAATTCCTTGAATTCTATAAAATCCTTGAATATCGTGAATTATTTACATAAATATTCGAAATTACCTGAAGTCTGAGTTCTCTCAATGCTCCGAAATACCTGTAATCTTTGACTTTCGTCAATTTCTTGAATATTCTGAAATCCTGAAATTCTCTGAATTCCCTCAAATCCTTGAATATCGGGAATTTACTGAGTGTCATGAATACTCTGAATTCCTTGAATTATTTGAAATTCTTGAACTATCTGAAATACTTTATATTTCTGAATTCCCTGCACTTCTTGATTTTTCCGAATTCTCGGAATTTCTGGAAAATTCTGAATTCCCGGAAATCCTTGAATATTCTGTATTCCTAATATTCCTTGAGTTTTCTGAATTCCTAAAATTCTCTGAATTCCTTGAATTCACTTGATTCCTTGAATTTACTGAATTCTTTGAATTCACTGAATTCCTTTAATTCACTTAATTCCTTGAAATCTCTGAAAACATTGAATTCTATAAAATTCATAAATTCCCTGATTTTTCTGAATTCCTAAAATTCCTTCGATTTTCTAAATTTCAAAATATTTTTATTTTAAAATTATTTCCCGCCTCGCAGAGATTCGTTTTTTTCTACTGCACAGGCTTGACCCAGTGACAATGATACTGACCTAGGTTCACGGTGCAGGAATACCACCGAAGCTGTCACCAATTGTTACCTCCGGACTTCGCTGAAGTCGATGTTATTCCGCTGGCTCCAATGATGATTGGACGAAGAAAAACGTGACGTCCGTTGCTGGGTTTATGTGTATGAAAACTAAAACTGCGAAAAATAGGTCAAGAAGATATAGCTTATTTAAATAAATAATTAAAAATCACAGAAAGTTATAGAAGGAACTTCTTATTGTATTTAAACACAGTCTTGTTTTGGATTTAAAGGTTCCCAATTCCTTCACAAATGTTGTTCACATATTTACACGTCGCTCATAAGCACTCAAATCCAATGGTTCACAAGAGTTTTAATACAGTTTTATTATGAAACGCGCGCGTCCACGTAATATTTCAATCGTTTTTATTTTAATGTTAAATTCACTTGCTAATGAAAGTTGACTCCTTTTAAGTTTAAGTTGATTCCATCCCTGAATCAGAGTTTAATTCTACTTGAGCGCGAGGGATGGTAAATTGTATCGTTTCTGTAGGCGAATAAATTATTATCAAGACGAAGTGTAATTCTTCCTAAACCCGACAAAGTTGGAAAGGTTGATGTGTAGAATCGAAGAAAATCTCCAGCAAATCAAATAAGATGCTCTCCGGAGCTGACATAAAAGATTATCAATTAATTAACATTCAAGAAATATCCATTATTAATTAATTGAAACTCAATCCAAACTCAATCAAATGACTGAACAAAATTGTGCAAGATTTTATAAGAGACTTGTTCAAAATTCCGATAGCGATTTAAAAGCTGAAAAGCTTTCTTCTGAAGTTTTGAATGCACGCACCTATATTTATAACTCAAATCTAATGGTTTGGGAAGGTTCGCTCGCAGCATATCGTCACTATTAAACAAGAACAAAATTATTTTTATTTCGATTTTGACACCATCCACCAATCAGACAGTGGATGATTTCACCCTTGACGTAACAGATCAGGGCGAAGATCGGTCCAAGCTGATTCATGGATTGCATCCCGTGAGTCAACCCTTCTTTCCTGGTTATTGCATATTTTCGGCGCGCTTCTGTCGGGACTTTGTCTCGACCGGATATCCTTAATTATTATGACTAATATCTACCACACCTTTTCACCTGTTAGAAAGAGGGAGAAAGAGAACGTTCTTTCCTATTGCACCATTCGTGATACCTAATGCCTAACTGATTTCCCTAACCATCACTCAATTGTACCATTGGATATAATCAAATAAACCAACTGAACTTATATTAATACTAATTGTAATAATAATTGATATTGATCAATGCCTTATCAAATAACTGTTATTGGTATGCATATTAAAATTTATTCCATTTGTGAATCCTTTTCTATCAAAGAATTCAAATTCAAATTGTTTCCGCTCAAAGGTGGCGTCGCCTGACTTCCGAAATGTCACAGCATGCTAAAATGGCTGATTTTAGAATGGTTTGCCGAAATCGATATTCTCGAGAGATTTTTGTGTACTAATTCCGATTGGCATGCAAAATTTTAGACCACTTTGCATGGAGCGGCTTTATACCACTCTAAACGAAAAATAGCATATTGAAAGCAGACGAGAAGTGATGCATAATTGTAAAAGTAACGACAAAATGAAATACATACGATGTTTTGACAAGTGACAGTTGTGAATATGAAACACTAACTAAACTCAAAGTCAAATACATCACAGAACACGTGTCTACCTCATATGACAGAAGAGGAGGTTTTGAAACCATCGTTTCAACTTCGATCGCACCTAGTTGTCTATCTCACAAGATAGAAAGAGAGGTTTGTTCGATGTAAGGCATGGGAGCCCCACACCTGGGCCGGTCATTGCCTTTTGCGGCGTCTACGAACGTCAACGATGAACGTAACAGTATCACTTACATCTGTACCCAGCATTTCATTGGTCAAACCCCCGATCCCACTCGAAAATTGACATCGACAACGTCGCATTATAAATGGTACACCATTTTCGTTCAGAGCGGTATATAAAATTTCTTATAAAAAGATTGTTTGTTCTTTTCGAGATATAAAAATAAATGTTTAATCTTTCCCCTATTTTCTCCTTTTTCGTGAGAAAATCACCCTATTTCCCCTTTTTTGAGCTCATTTTGCGCTGTGATCCCTGGAATCTGAATCTGAAGTCAAAATTCATAAATTCAAAATGGCTGATCCAATATGGCGGACGAAAATACAGAAATAGGCTCGATTTGGATAAATCTTGGTACTTACGGGGTTTTGGGGTCGCTGAACCCGAATCTGAAGTCAAAATTTGAAAATTTTAAATGGCGGATCAAAGATGGCGGACGAAAATACAAAAATAGGCTCGATTTAGATAAATCTTGGTACTTACGGGTTTTTGGGGTCGCTGAATCCGAATCTGAAGTCAAAATTTGAAAACTTAAAATGGCAGACGAAAATACAAAAAATTGCTCGATCTGGATAAATCTTGGTACTTATATGTTATTTAGGTCGCTAATTACGAATCTGAATTAAAAATTGCAAAATTCAATATGGACAGACTTCGAAGAGTTTACTGAACGGAGTAGTACGACCTACTACACCGTTTAGTAAATTCTAGTAAGCCAACAGTAGGATTTACTTTCTATGGTTTAGTCTGTCCATTTTGAATTTTCCAATTTTTAATTCAGATTCGTAATTAGCGACCCAAATAACATAATTATAATTACCAAGATTGATAAAAATCGAGCCGTTTTTTGTATTTTCGTCTGCCATTAAAAATTTTTTTTAATCGTGAGTTCAGATTCGGGTCCAGCGACCCCGAAAACCCGTAAGTACCAAAATTTATCCAAATCTAGCCGTTTTTTGTATTTTCGTCCGCCATATTGGATCCGATATTTTTAATTTTCGAATTTTGACTTCAGATTCGGATTCAGCGACCCCAAAATCCGTAAGTACCGATATTTATCAAAATCGAGCAGTTTGTTGTACGTTCGTGCGCCATATTGGATCCGCCATTTTTAGTTTTTGAATTTTGACTTCAGATTCGGATCCAGCGACCCCAAAACCCGTATGTATCAAGATTTATCCAAATCTAGCCGTTTTTTATATTTTCGTCCGCCATATTGGATCCGTTATTTTGAATTTTTGAATTTTGACTCCCGATTCGGATTCAGCGACCACAAAAAACACCTAGTAAGACTTGAATGCAAAATCTGAGTAAGTTAAGTAGGAAAAAAGAAAATTGACACATTTTGCGTCAATGCCACACAGGGCATGGAAAATGTTGACGCATTTTGCGTCAATGAAAACGAAGGGGTTGAAGATGTTTCAAAATTTTTAAGGGTTTTCAAATAACTTTTATATGATTTTTACATAAAAGTTCTCATTTTCACCTATTTTGACAACAACTTCTGTAATGACTGATATATATTGTTTAATAATGTACATTTTTTTACTTAAAATCGTTCAAAATCGAATATTTTCAAATTCGATTATAAAAAAACTCATATTTTATCATATTGTCGATCTATTTTGAATTGATTTAAATCAAAAATTCATTAATTCAAATTGAAAGCGTGTGGAGATCCTGAATTTCATCATACTTTAAAGTGAAAAATATCAAATTAAGAACATTCAAACTTGAATAATTGTAAATTGAAACACTAAAAACGTATTAAGTTTCGAATTGAAATCGTGGAAATTGTACGATTTAGAAAGGAATCCTAGTTTGAAGATTTGAAGTTGAAAACATGAGAAAATTTATGTAAAGGATTTTAAGGAGTTTAGGGTATATTTTCAAAAATTCACAGAAATTGAATGAGATTTCAATATTTTTAGAGCTGGCAAAGAATTTCATAGGATTTCAGAAAATTCCATATGATTTGAAAAAGATATCCAGGATATTAATGATATTTAAACGACTTCAAGGTATTTATAAGGATTTCTAGAGAACTTTATGGAATAAAAGAAACGTCCGATCAGCTAGCACCTCCACAACGGAATATCAATATTTCTTTTATGTCAGAATTTCGGGCTAATTATGGACTAATTTTGGGCGGTAATGCCGATTTTTGGGCTCTTGTATTTTTCTCAAAAAACAAAATTTTGGGTGGAGGTGCTGAAAAGATTACACTGCATCATAATTAGGACGTGGGTGGTGTCCTTCCAATAGGGCATTTTCTGGAAATTACCTTAGTACATATATTTACAAATTATACTAGTAGGAATTTATGTAATACAAATCTTTCAAATTTATAGGTACTATGCTACAGGTGATGTAATTTTATCAGTGTCAGTGGCTTTCCGGATTGGTGAATCAACTGCACAGAACGTAATTAAGGAAGTGGCACAGGTTTTGGTGCAAGTTCTCGCACCGACAAATTTGCAGACACTAGACGCTCAACGATGGGCTGAAATATGCCTCGATTATTTAAGATATTGCAATTTCTCCAATTGTCCAGGAGCATTTGACGGGAAGCATTTCGAGATAAAAGCTCCACCTCAATCAGGATCCATGTTTTTCAATTATAAAAAAAAGATTCAGTATCGTTTTACTAGCCGCATGCGATGCCACTTACAAATTTACACTATTTCATGTGGGAGAAATGGGAAGCAACAATGACGCTGGTATATTTTCTGATAGCACCATAGGACAAGCTCTGAGAAGAGGAGAACTAGATTTACCTCCAGAAACAGCTGACTACCGGTAAGTATACTCAGAAAACGGCCACTTTTTCTGGGTGATAGTAGATTTTTTCGATTTTGCCGAATTTGATGCTACCTTACGGCGGAGACTTCCTAGAAGAATCTAAACGAATTTTCAACTATCGACTATCGAGAGCACGTCGAACCATTGAAAACGCTTTTGGGGTTTCAACAGCTCGCTGGAGAATTTTCAGAAGAGCTTCAGAGTTGGAAGTTGATAGTGTTGATACCATAATTTTGGCAACAATTTGTCTTCACAACTTCTTGAGAAACAAAGATACACAAGAAAATCCACTAGCAGTACTTTACTGTCCTCTAAGGTTTGTGGATTGGGAACAGAACGGAATTTTAAACCCCGGTCAGTGGAGAGAAAAAATGGGAGGACAAGGACTGAAAAATCTTCCACCAGCTCCTGTTGTGAATCTGCCGCTAAGTGCAATAGATACAAGAAATACTCTCAGGAACTATTTTCTATCTCCTGAAGGGGAGGTGCCTTGGCAGTATGAATATGCTCGTAGTGTAGGAAATGATTAAAAATGTCAGTATACAGTAGAAAGTAAAGGCATCTATTCCTCTCACCTTAACCCACTTATTAGTACATACTTATTAGTATTACTCTTTTTTTAAATTACTTGGCCAGCTTTTTGGTGTATGAAAGTTATACTCATGATGTTTTATTCGTAAATTGTTTTTCGTTAATTTTGTTTTTAATGATTTTTTATATAATTATCATAATATAGGTAATGTAAACAAAAAATGTGATGAAGAAAACATTGTACACGAGATTGGCCGATTCAAACGTTTATTCATTGACATTTTTGATTTAAAATAAATAAATTGGTCTATACTGAAATATTTTCTCTTTTAAATATCGCTATTAACTTACAACATATTCGATAGTGTCAGTAAGAAAGTTGCTTTCTTTCCGTGCAGATGGTAAGTATCAGTTTCTCATAATAAAATTGTTTATAAAAATCACATACAATACATTTTTATGATTTCCGTTATCAAAAATGCTTAAAGAACTGCACATTTTTTTCTACCTTAAAGTGAAGGCTTGCAACATTTGTTTATCGAAATTATTTACAACCGCATGAAAATGTGTTCAAATCCCCGAAAAATGATTGGAATGTTTGAAAAAGCCTTGACATTTTTTAAATCTCCATTAATTGACTTGTGATATTTCAAAGTATCCTTAAATATCACAAATCCTTCAAAACTCCTAAAGGATTATTGAAATCAATTGAAAATTACATATAATCTTTAAAAAGTCCCTGAAATATTAAATATTTTTTGAAAGTCCTTCACAATTTTTAAAGCTTGTGCAAATGCCTTCGAATCTTTTAGAATACCCCCTCAATATTTTTAAAATTCCTTGGAATCTTTCAAAATACAGTAAACAATTTACCCTGCGGAGACTGTTATATAACTGTGATGTAACAGTTCTAGAACGGAAAAGAACAGGTTCTGTAACAGGTTAGGAACATACTTAGACCATGGTCCGAGTAATGTCGTCAACAGCCCCTTACAAGAGTGATCCGTAGACGCCTGCAGTGTGGTGAAATTTTGGGATGCTTTATGGACATTGTGTAGGTGGAGAGCCCATTCAGCTTTCGGAAAACTATCATCTATACTTTTATAGTTTATAATAGTTCTAAGACACCTAAGGGTCCACTACATCTTTCCACAAAGAAAACCTTTAAGAATTAACGAAGAATAGGCATTAGGAATATAAAAACAAAGCCATTTTACTATACATCTTTTATGTCAATTTTATTATTCAACTAATATGTCACTAAATATAAACATATGACAAAAATTTTGTTCATGAATGTTGATGTAGATCCGAAAAGAAGAATCTTTTATCATTAGAAATGTTCTAAATTAATTGCTTGGTAAAATAAAAAACAGCTTTTGTTACAAATTTTCATACCAGCTTTTTACTTCGAAATCAATCAAAATGATACGGCAGAGTGGGGTGGAGCCGCAAGGTTTTTGTAAAGCCTTTTTTGAATTGAAAAGAAAATTTGCTTGACAACTTATTAGGTATTGTTGGAAGAAGAATTTAGTTGGCTATAAAATGCTGCTAATGATTCTGGAGTACGATGCTTTGTTTATCAATTATTAGAAAACAAGTAAAGCAATAGAAAATCTGCCTAATTCGACATTAGACTATAATGCTTGAAGAAAAAAGATTTTTTACATTCTCATCAGAGAAGGTATTAGATTTGTGTAAAATTCCCTCCTCCCCCATTTTTTGTCATATGTCTACGTTTTGAGAACTTCTGAAACTGAAAAACAGGTTTTCGAGAATGCATCTGGCTATATGCATGTGTATATGTGTTTGCATTTGTCTATTGAAAATTCGTATTTTTGCTTGAAATTTGAACGTCTTTCTTAGTTGAAAATTCAACGCTCACGTTAAATTTGGTCTTTTTCTTGAGAAACACCATCCGCAAAAAAAACGAACTCAGTTTATTATTCAAACCTATGGAAAAGAAGCACCTTCGAAGTATACCGAACCGCACCGTTGATCTTCCGTCGCTGTATAGCACATGACTTGGTTTATACTCTCTATTGTAGTGAAATTACCTGGAGTCAGTTTAAAGTAATTTCTTAAAGGCCCTGGGTAGATGTCCACCATTCTTGACGAATAGCGAATAGCTTGGAAACCTAATTGGCAGATAAGTAAGCGGGCAGGGGAATGTATCCACCTTACAGTAAGTGAAAGCATTTCCAAATAAATGAGAGTAGGATTGACCGAAAATACATTTTTTGTAAATATAAAATTGCCACGTCTGAAAGTTTTCTATGTGTTGATGAAAATAAAAAACTCTAATTACTTTTTGTAACTAAAAATAGCCCCATACATCTGCCATTATTTATAAAATTGCACCCCATCCCGGTGACACCACTCGGTTGTCCTTATGAAAAGCTTCCATATATATGATTGAAAAGTAAGGTTAACAACCACCGCCGGGTCCCACTGGGAGCAACAGCCATCTAAAAAATGACACCGGCTCCCAGTAGGACCGCGGTAAATCCCACTAATGGCCACGTCTTACAACCGTGAGATGGGTGGTCACAGGACATGACGAAATCACAACGACAGGTCGGCGAAAGCCTCGTGTGTTTTGAGGACACGAAGCGACCCAAGGATGACAGCCTTCAGCATCCATCTCACAAGTGCCGTGGCATATTTTTGGCACACGGGTATGTCTTTAATGTTACGAACCAGTGATAGTTTCGTACTTTCGAGAGCACCTATGACAAAGACAATTACTTGAACCGAATATTTTGAGTACAGTCTTTATAGCTCCCTTTTAATGTCTTGATACCTCTCCTCCTTCTCCTTCTTCTTGGCAGTGATATTGTATTCGGAAGCAGCCGAGAATTCTATCACGAATATAGTTCGTTTCTGTACCTGAATTGAGCCCTGATAATCTGAGAAAAGCAAAAGTTTGCTTCTTCGACAAGGACTGTTTTTCTACATTCCTGTAAAAATTTCTGTGAATTTTCTCGTCGAATAGCTCTTGAGGGAATGTTTCAAATTCTGCTTTCTTCACTTCGGCTTTCAGAAGTGAAGCATCTAGATGGAGTAATGCACTTTCCTCAATAAGTTTACAAATAAAAAAAGTGTCGGTAAGGTAGGAAGCCGGTCACGTGACCCACTCGTCACATGACCTTAAGGAGATTAAATTTTTCAAGATTTATGGGAAAATTTTAAATGTTTTAGGTTTTATTTTCAAAGATTAATTTACGTGTTGAAGATTCCAAAATGTGCGGAAAGAGAATATGGAAGACTTTTTGAGACAATTTTCCTAATTTTGCAGGATTTAAAACAGTTTAAGGTAAGCTGGATTTTGCAGGGTGACAAGAGAATGAAAAAATGTTTCTAAAATTCATGCGAAAATTTTAAATGATTGTTTTGTAATGAATTCTGAGAGAAAATTAAAAAAACATACAAATTTTTCCTAATTATTTCCAAAAATGTTTAAAAAGAATGTAAAATATTTTAAAGAAAAAATTTGCAATCTTGCAATACTACATAATTTTAGAAAAAATGTGAGTAAGTTTTAGAGATATTTAGAAGTTTTGAAACGATTAAAAAATAATTAAAACAGATGTACAGATGTTTTAAGAATTTTATAAGGTTTTACGAAAATGACTAAAAACTTTTTTTAGGTTTTTAGGAAAAATTAAAAGAATTTTTTAATTCGTAAAATTAAGTTTAAGAGATCTAAAGGCCATTTTTGTAATTTTCAGAATTTGAAAAAGAATCAGGAAAAGTTTGAATAATTTTTGAAGATTAGAAGGTTTAGAAGGTCTGATACAATAAGAAAAATTCTTAATATTCGTGTGTTTTATTTACAAATTATTTAAAATTGTAAATAATTTTCATTTTGAAAAATGAACTTTAAGAGGAAATTTAAAGAGATATTTAAACATATCAAACGATTTCCCTAAATTTGAAAAAAAGATTGTAGAAGATTTTAAAGCAAAATGTTTCAATTTGGTAAGATTGAAAAATCAAAAAAAAAATCGAATAAATTCAAGAAATATTTAGTAGAATTGAAGAGATTCAAAGAGAATTTTAAATTTTGAAAGAACAATTTAAAAGATTATAAGGGATTTTTTTTACATTTTAAATGGTGTTTCAAAATTTAAAGAAAAATTCGAGTCCGTTAAAAATATTTTGAGAAATTTAAGACGTTTTAAATAGATTTAAAATATTTACAAACTTGGAAACGTTTCCAAAAATTTATCAAATATTTCTTGATTTCTTTCAAACTTCTAAAAGTCCTAAACATCTTTGAAAAAGACTTGAAATTTTCATAATATTGTGTAAAATCCTATAAAATGAATTTTTTTTAAAACTTCTAGATTCTCAATTCTTAGAATTTAATTTCAATTTGAATTTAAGTTAAGTGTTCAAAAACTTTTAACAAATAAATAATTATTTGAAATATGTTTGTTATATTATTATTAATATTTTTTTGTATTGTTGACGGTGTTGAAAAAAAGTTTGAAATTGCTGAATTTCAATTAGCATGACTAAAAAAAATATTGAAAAAGCGTTCAGTCTTACATCACAATATTGTTTTATTTATTTCTGGACAATACTTCATATTAAAAAACCCTTTTTTTATTTGGAAAACTCCCGTGTTAATATTTCTTGATTATATATATTCTTTTATTATTGCACAATTTTCAGTCAAAACATGTCTGTCATATTGTGATAACAGGATTTGGTAAAATATTGAAAATTCGATTTTTATCGCTATCAAAGGCTGATTTTGAAAGCCCGAGAAATATTAATTTTCAAATTTTCGGTCGTTTTTCTTGAAATTAGCTAAGTTTTGGAATCAAAATTCACTTACCTGTATGCGAAGGTCCATATCTCGGGAGCATTTTTTCTGTTTTATTTCTAACTAAGACATTACATTTTTAATCGCAATCCACAGTCGAGCCGGCTCCAATTTAAGGTTAGTCTCACTTTAAGATTTTCAACTTCAACATTCACTACATCTGACGTGGATAAATTTTCGTAATAATAAAGCTGTTTTGACCGAAATTAAGCACTATTTCAGCTCGGAATTAGATACTTGCTTCATCTTTTAATGATTATTTCGATTTTATCATCATCATCATCATCATCATCATCATCATCATCATCATCATCATCATCATCATCATCATCATCATCATCATCAATCACCTCCCATTCTCTTCCTTCCTTTATTGCTTTCTCTACCTCCTCCATGTACCTCACCTTCTCCTTCTGTCGTTTTACATCCAGTAATTTCTCGTGTACCCTTTTTCTTTTATTATACTTCTTTCTGTCTATCTCTCCTATTCTTCAATTCTTGAACGCTAACTGCATACGCTCTTTACTCTCCACATTCCACACCCCACCATCCTCTCTTCTCCCTTGTTTCTTCCTCACTTGGCCTAATTTCTTCCACTATCTTCTCTACCCTTCCCCTTATCTTACACAACATCTCATCCACGCCTCTTCCATCTTCAATCAAAACATTCTCTTCTTCCATTCTTTCCATATATTCTCTTAGCTTATCAACTCTCCATTTGCCCATCTTTGCTTTTCCCCCTGACGCTTCCTCCTTCTTCCTTCCCTCTCTTCTCCAATTTCCGCATTTGAACGTAGCAATGACTGAGAAGTGTTCGTCCAACTGCTTCCAAACTTTTTCTTATTCTTGCCGCCGCACCAAATCCCATTCTTCCCACTTCTCTCTAACTTTTCTCATTTCCTCTCATACCTCATTCCCCTCGCTTTTGCATGTCATTCAGACTTCGTTTCGTTTCCTTTCTAAACAAAAACGCGTACTTTACCATTCGGTACCGGAAACGAAAGCCAAAAGTGTAATAGTTGATATTTCAACAACAAAAATTAAATTTCATAAAAAATTAATTTTGAAACCAAGAAGACGAATTTTGAGGAAAGATTTTCAGTCATGAAAGAAAAAAAAGTTCAACTAAACTGTTAAACCTTCAAGCCAAAAGGCGAATTTTCTGCACAAGAATTGATTTTGCAACCAGAGAATATGAATTTTCAGCAAAACAATTAATTTTCGAAAGTATAGTTAAATTTTCAACCAAAGAGATAAAACTTCATTAAAAAAAAAATTCAACAAAGTAGTTCAACTATTATAATTAAAAAAATATCAGTTTTCAATCAAATAGTTAAACTTTCAACCAAAGAGATGAATTTTCAACTAAAAACATGACTCTTCAACGAAAAAACGATTTCTTACCAAAGTGGTTCAACCAAAATTTTTGAACAAAATTGATAAATCCTCAAGCAAAGAAGATTAAGTTTCATTCAAAAAAAGATTTTAGTTTGATTTTTCAACACCAAAATGTGAATTTTAAACAATTACATTTTTTAAGAAATAGTCGAATTTTCAACAAAACACTTGAATTTTCAAGCGAAAAGGATGACTTTTTAACAAAATTGTCGAATTTTCAACCAAGTAGTTGCAGTTTTGTCCGAGAAAGATGTAATTTTCACTAAAATAGATGAATTTTTAAATTAAAAAGAAAAATTTTCAAAAGAAAATAGCAGAATTTTCATCCAAAAAAGATTTCAGTTTGACTTTTCAATATCAAAATATGAGTTCTGAATAAGAAGTAAATTTTCCACGAAGATACTTTAATTTTCAACCCAAAAAGATGAGTTTTCAAAAAAATAGTTGATTTATCAACTAAGAAGGATGACTTTTAAACAAAATTATTGAATTTTTGACCAAACAGTTCCATTTTTATCCAAGAAAGATACAATTGTGGACTATAAATAGATGAATATTTAAATTAAAAATACAAATTTTCAAAATAATAGTTGAATTTTCATCAAAAAAAGATTTGAGTTTGACTTTCCAACATCAATATATGAGTTTTAAATAACTTTTTAACAAACTTTGTTTTAAATTATTGTTGGCTAGGTTCGTTTTTCATACACCAGGTTTATTTGGCGCGTAAAGTTGAATTCATATTATATTTTTGTACAATTACTGCTATTTGTTTGTTTCATTTGCGAATTTACAACAATTATGTACATGGATGAAGGACCCCCCTGCCGTAAAAAATCGTAACAAAATCACTCGGAGCCCCCTCCCCCCCTCCCTGAGCTGCTACGTGATATAAGTACGGTATCTTACGATTTTACTCAGTGGCAGTGACTTGTGATATTAGCATCTCCTAATATCAAGACACTAACGCATTTGTGCCACTTTGAAAGATTCTATCTGCAGTTTAGATAGTATTAAAAGATATATATATTTAGATATATATATATAAAACTACCCCCTATGAAGCAAACGACATAGCTGGTCCAGAGAAACATTTCGCTGAACCTGGACCTCAGAGGAGGAGATAACCTTTCAGGAGAATGTTGTCTACCTGAAGAAGAAGGGACGTCACGTGATACCCCAGGAATAGGTTCTCCATCATGTAAGCACTCGAGCACGGAACCTTATTCTGCAAGGTGAAACAGAGGATGAATGTCTTTCAAAATACGTTGGTATTTCATAAGCACCCGCCCAGATAGAAATTTCATTCTAACCAGGGTTCCGTTCAAGGGAGGGTTCTCAACGTCTTTCGTGAGGCCCTCCAGAGCCTATCGTGAGGGCCTGCGGAAGTAATGTCATTCCTTAATTTCATGCATGTGTAATTTAATTACAACACGATCGGTAGAAATACGGAAAACATGACTTTTTAGTAGATTTTGCAAGTGTGACGCCTCAAAATTTTATATGAGTTTTTCCTTCCAGTTCTTACAAAACTTAGTATTCTTTTATATATAAGTTAATATTTTACACTATTTTAATTTTGCCTAATTTCCTATTTGAATTTTGAGAAGCTTTTATTTCATTTTGGCGATTTTGGAAGCTGCACGATATTTCGAGATATGGTCAACCATTAATTTAGAACCTTCAATCTTAACAACTTTATGTAATTTCCACTATTTCTTGTAAATTCCATTTCGGAGCCTGAAAAATAATAAGAGAAATACGGGCTGAAAAACTTTTAAGTATATACGACGATAAATTGGATAGTATTGCGATGAAAGTAAATAAGCAAACTGAAGAACAAGCTGTAAATAATAGAAAAAAATGTTTCAATATATTTGGAACTGTATTTTTTTTGCGGACGTCGAGGAATCGAATTACTGGCCACGTTGACTCAGGTGGCTTATAGCTAAATGAATTTAATCACAACATGAAGGAAGTCTTAGAGCTCTTCTTCGTTATTGTGCCAAAATGTTAAGGTACAATAAATTAAAAATTATTTTATTTTATAAGCAAGAAGAGTTTGAGAAAGTAGTCATTACAGAGAAGAATAGAAGCGACTGAGTAAACATGGATATTCAGATGGTAGAATGGAAAACTAATTTCTTGAATTTCCTAGGAAGGGCGGAGAAGAATATTGGAAAAGAAGGAAAAGATGGAAGGAAAAAGGATGAGGAAGAGGATATCATAATTAAAGTAACCTATCCTGGTTTAGACCATGTAGAAGCTTGAAGAATTAGTGACTTCAAGTAATAACCCAGGAATAAGTTCGCCAATAGGTTAGCAATCGAACTGAAACCCTAATTCTGCAAGATGAAAGAGAGGACGATTTTTTTAAATACTATGTTATTTCATAAACCCGATCCAAGGGGCAAATTTCATTCCGGCGAAGCTTCTATTGTAGCAAGTGTTTCCAGAGTGTCTCGCGAAGGCCTTCAAAGCTTCTCGGGAGGGCCTCCAAAGACTCGTCAACGAGCGTCAAAATGTACTGAAACAAAATTACCCATACTTGGTTCGTATTGAGCAATACGAATATTGAAAAGAATTCAATTATTTTTCAGTTTCGTACATTGATTCAGAGAGTGAACACAAATGGAGTTCAAAATGATTCTGTAAGAAAACGACTTGAAATAAAATCGAATTCTTAGTTCTTTCTGTATGTTTTTCACCTTTTCGTCAACACCTTCCAAACAAGTAACATCGTCTCGTCTAAATTTTTAGTTCATTATGGTTTAAAGTACAATTTCTCGAATAAGTTTCGTAACGAACTATTTCCTTTCACTGGTTTTTAAATTTGTATGAATTTCATATTAATAGGGAACCTTTTCACATCCTATTTTTTATAACGCACGCGTTCTGGTTTACGTCATTTCTTTTTCTCGTCGCCCAATTTTATATTCAACACCAGGAGAACCACGCTGATCAAAAAGTGAAAATTCACAATTAACTTACCATATTGAAGAACCTAAAGACAAGGCTGCGATCCAAAAATGCGAAGAGTGCGTGGGTCACTTCTTCTTTAGCATATACCTCGTGCCCAAATCAGGTGGGTCTAGTAGATTCATCTCAAATCTCAAGACACTAAACGAATTTATAGATGCGGAACAATAGAATAGAATAGAATAGAATAGAATAGAATAGAATAGAATAGAATAGAATAGAATAGAATAGAATAGAATAGAAAAGAATAGAATAGAATAGAATAGAATAGAATAGAATAGAATAGGATAGGATAGAATAGAATAGGATAGAATAAAATAGATAGATCATAATGGAATAGAATAGAATGGAATAGAATAAAATAATAAAATATTTATGAACAAGGAAAGTTTTAGAAAACTTTGTGTATTAGGGTGAGTGTAACATTGGAATTTTTCTATATTGGGCTGTAAATGTCTACGGCTCTGATAATTTATATTTTGTTTCGTTTTTAAAAGTGATAACAGAAATTTTTTTAGTAAACGTTGAACTTTCAACTGGAAAGATCAAGTCTCGACCAAATAGTAGACTTTCTGATAAAAAAAAAAAAATTAGTTTCCAACCAAAAATTGAATAGTACCATCGTTAGAAACAAAAATTAATGAAATACAAGAAATGGGTCTATTTCATAGCATCGAGAATAATTTTGTAAATATTTTTATTTTAAACCAAAGAGTTGAATTTTTAGCGGAGGAATTTGACTTTCAGCCAAGTAGTTAAATATTCCAATCAAAATACAAATTTTCTACCAACAAAACACGAATAGAATAGAATAGAATAAAATAGAATAGAATAGAATAAAATAGAATAGGATAGAATAGAATAGAATAGATTAGAATAGAATGGAATAGAATATAATAGAGTAGAATAGAATAGAATAGAATAGAATGAAATGGAATGGAATGGAAGAGAAGAGAATAGAATAGAATAGAATAGAATAGAATCGAATAGAATAGTATAGAATAGAATCCAATACAATAGAATAGAATGGGATGGAAAGGAATGGAAGGGAATGGAATAAAATGAAAAGAATAGAATGGAATGAAATAGGATAGGATAGAATAGAATAATAAAATATATATGAACAAGGAAAGTTTTAGAAAATTTGATATGTTAGGATGGGTGCAACATTGGAATTTTCCTATATTGGAATGTAAATCTCTACGGATATGATAATTTATTTTTTATTTTGTTTTTAAAAGTGTTAACTGTAATTTTTTTAGTAAACGCTGAACTTTCAACTAGAAAGATCAAGTCTCGACCAAATAGTAGACTTTCTAACAACAACAAAAATTAGTTTCCAATCAAAAATTTAATAGTACCGTCTTTGGCATCAAAAATTAATTAGATAAAAGAAATGGGTCAATTTTATACCATCGACATTAATTTTCTAAATACTTTTATTTTAAACCAAATAGTTGAATTTTTAGCGAAGGAATTCGACTATCAGCCAAGTAGTTGAATATTCTATCCAAAATATAAATTTTCAATCGAAGCAATTAATTTTCTACCAAAAAAACACGAATAGAATAGAATAGAATGGAATAGAATAGAATAGAATAGAATAGAACAGAATAGAATAGTATAGAACAGAATAAATTAGAATAGAATAGAATGGAATAGAATGGAATATAATAGAATTAAAATAATAGAATAGAATAGAATAGAATAGAATACAACATAAAGAAATAGAATAGAATGGAATGGAATAAAATAGAATAGAATAGAATAGAATAGAATAGAATAGAACAGAATAGAACAGAACAGAACAGAGAAGAATAGAATAGAATATAATAGAGTAGAATAGAATAGAATAGAATAGAATAGAATGGAATCGAATGGGATAGAATAGAATGGAATGGAATAGAACAGAACAGAGCAGAGAAGGATATAATAGAACAGAGAAGAATAGAATAGAGTAGAGTAGAATAGAATAGAATAGAATAGAATAGAATAGAATAGAATAGAATAGAATAGAACAGAACAGAATAGAATAGAATAGAGTAGAATAGAATAGAATAGAATAGAATAGAGTAGAATAGAATAGAATAGAATACAACAGAATAGAATAAAATAGAATAGAATAGAATAGAACAGAACAGAACAGAGAAGAATAGAATAGAATATAATAGAGTAGAATAGAATAGAGTAGAATAGACTAGAATAGAATTGAATAGAATAGAATAGAATAGAATAGAATAGAATAGAATAGAATAGAATAGAATAACGCTATTCACCGCTCACCCCCTACGGGCCCCCATACAGGGTCCTGAGGATTGAAAGGCGAGGCACCTTCGTCTCAACAAACGAGAGGGTGTACAAGAGTCGACACCCCAAAACAACTTGTAAGTAATTATTTAACAGTTTCTTAACTTTCTTCTTTGCTTGTTTAATAACTAGTCAACCCCGTTTTAAGGTGGACTAAAATTAAACAAGAAGATTTGATCCAAGGTTTGATGAAGAAAGGGCACTCCAGCTGTATCTGATTTTTCTAACTGAACTTTATATTTCATTTTTATTTCAATTGTAATTGTTTAAATAAATGCCGATTAATTTATAAAACTTAAATTCATGTTGAATTGATTTCTTGTAGACGGTAGTTATCCTCATCCCAGTTTTCTAGTTTTTCCATTAGAATCTAAAACGGGGAACCATCTTTTAATATTAATAAAATATGAGGTAAGCTATGTTTTTTAAGAAGTAACAATTAAAATATATTTTCGGCAAATTTTGATTTCTGAATTTTAATTATTTATGGAATCTAATAATTTGTTACTTTTATAATTAGTTTATTACATAATTTGAAAATTATATAATTCAATTTTGGATTTTGGAAATTTTAAAATTTAAGGATTTATAATTCGATATTTCTATTCTTCGTCAATTTATCTATCTATTCAGTATTTTCGGCTATTCCCTAAATGCGAAGCAGTTCCAAATAAACAAGTAGAATTTAAAAAGGTTTTAATTCGGAAGTATTTTTTTTTTTCATTTAAATTACAAGACTTCAAATTATGCAATATTGAAGTGTGTAACGGCATAACCGTGTAAGTGCTACTTTTTTCAAAACACCTTTTATTGTCTTAAAAATTCTTTAAAATTCCACCGCAAATTATGATGATAAAAAATGTAAAATTTGAAATTTTTAAAACAATTTTTGTGTCAAAAAATTGTTTACCAATGCGAGATACGGAAAAAGTAATAGCGCCATTCGATTCTGCGGAAAAATTATATGAAGAGCATACATTGGACAATTTTTGTTCCTATCCAAAGTGTGGTGACACATAAATAAGCAATAATTGTTTATTTAGACTAACTAACCAATTGGGTACATAACAAATTTACGAAAAGCATAATTTTTATATAATTTTTTCCGAATAATCGAATGGCGCTGTTAGTTTTTTCGTATGTCGAATTTTTAAACAATTTGTTTAAACAAAATAAAACAAATGCGACAAATGTTTAAAAATTCGAGTTACGGAAAAACTAATAGCGCCATTCCATTCTGCGGAAAAAATTACATAAAGTCCATGTATTGGACAATTTTTTTCCACCAAACTTGTTATGCAGTATAAATACAAAATTCTATAACATTTAATTGTTTATTTATACTTCGTCACCAACTGGGTCCATACAAAAATTGCAAAATGCATATAACTGATGTAATTTTTTCCGTACAATTGAATAGCATTATCATTTTTTCCGAAACTCGCCTGTTAAACAATTTATTTAAACAGAAATTGTTTGAACAATTTGAAGAAAAAATTGTTTCTTGAAAAGTCTTCTATTAGTTTTTATGCTATTAAAAATTCAGCCTAAATAAAATAATAAAAAAAATTAAAATTCGCATGGACTTACACGGTTTTGACCGCAGTCAACTTTTGATGCTATGTATCTCGAAAAGTATTGACTTTTTTAAATTTTGTTTATTGAGATCCGTAGAGCTCCATCAAATCTCGAATGTACTTTCTCATTTTTTTTCAGAATTCGATTTTTGAGAATGTTTTTTTTCCCTCCTGAAAAATTTATGTCGATGGATCTCCATGCTTTTGCCGTGACACCCTTCAATTGCAAAAACTACGCTTCAAATTTAATCAAAATTTAATTCAATTAAACATTTCAGGTAAATAATCTATATCTATCTATCTATCTATCTATCTATCTATCTATCTATCTATCTATTATCTATCTATCTATCTATCCATCCATCCATCCATCCATCCATCCATCCATCCATCCATCCAGCCACCAACCCACCCACCCATCCATCCATCCATCCATCCATCCATCCATCCATCCATCCATCCACCCACCCACCCACCCACGTTCCAAATAAACCCCATAAGTGAAAAATTGGGTATTGCGAGTTTTTTGCGCTATTATTTTATTGAGGTTTCTTTTATTGAACATGGTTTCTAATACGTAAGATATTACTTCATACTGATAATTTGATGTTTAAATAAATTATTCAAACAATTTATTATTTATAACAATATTCTCTTAGAATAAAGCTAGCAAGTTGCAATTTTCCCTTAAATTGTCCAATTTATGTCCACTTTCGAACTGTAGTAAGGTAATGTTAAAATGAAGTTAACAATCCTAATTTTTCAAACAATTATTATTATTTATTATTTTTAAAATAATATTCTCTTGGAATAATGTTAGAAAGTTGGGTTTTTTTTTTAAATGTTCCACTTTTTGTCAACTGTTTACTTAGAGCGCGGTAATAATTATTGCAATTTAACAAACATAGTTGTTTAAACAAATGATTATTGTTTTTAACGATCTTTACCTATAATAATGCTAGATAGTTGCGGTTTTTTCTGAAATTCGTAGCTTTTTGTCCACTTTTTACTTAGTGAGATAATAAATAATGCCAGTTAACAAACATAATTGTTTATAAAATAAATTATAGTTTATAACTACCTTCTCTAAGAGTAATGGGAAAAGGTGGGGGTTTTTCTAAAATATTGAGCTATTCTTTGACTTTTTAATTCTCAGTAACTACTTCAAGTAAAATTTACATGTATATTATGATCCACTTGGAAATTTGAAGAATATTTCAAATATGTGTATCATTTCAGAAAAATATATTCACCAAAAGAAATATTGTTTAAAAAATTATTCTCCCTATTGCTTATTTATTATTTCTTCATAACTAAAAAGCCAAAGCAATTTTAAAAATTCAAGAAGAAACCAAAACTTTCTGGCAATTATCTGAGAGAAGATAGGCATAAATAATAATAATTTTTTTAAACAATTATTTTTTGAACTTTGATTAATTTTTACCTTACCCTAAGTGAAAAGTTGACAAAAAGTTATATATTTAAGAAAAACGCAACTTTTTATAGCGTTATTAAAAATGAGTATTAATAAAAATAAAAATGAATTTGTTTACCAATTATGTTTGTTAGCTTGAATTAATTATTACATCAGTCTACTTATAAAATTCGGAAGAAACGCGGCTTTATAAATCTTTTCTAAAAGAAAATTGCTAAAAACAATAATAAATTATTGAAGCGATTTATTTAAACATCTAATTATCAGTGGAAAGTAGTATTTTATGTATTAGAAACAATTTATATTTTAGAAACCGCAAAATCATCATAATTAACGCCATCAGCTCGTAAAATCCAATTTTTCACTTATGGAGTTTTTTGGGACCCTGTAAAACAGACTTACGGGTATGATATTAAAAATCTAATTGTTCATTTGTATTCTATAGCTGATTGTCGAGAGCAATGTTGAGTTTCAACTCGATTCACCCAATATTGACGATTCTGGATTAAATGTATAAAAGCTTCTTTTTTCCTTTTGGGAAATGCATGTTAAATTTCATGAGGCTGTCGGAAACTTTGAATATCATTTTTTTCAAACACATTTATTAATTTTCTTTTTATTCGAACAAATTTGGGGGCGATATGCATAAAAATACGAAGAAAAAAACAATTTTCCAATGCATTTTTGACCACCCAAACGTGGACGCGCGTTCTCCTGAATCTGCGGATTTCTTTTCAGAAACACATAACAAACTAAAAAAATGTTCACTACTTTTTTTTTGGACTTCTTACTTTGTATCATGAAGCTTACGTTTTTAAGAAAACCCGAATTTTCAGCCAATTCACAGCCCACAAGGAGTTGGGGTGGAAGGTAAAAATGTAGTAGAAAATTGTCCACGTGACATATGGATGGCCCCTTGGAAGTCACTTGAATTCTCCTAAAATATCTGAAGTCATTTGAATTCAGATGAATTCAAATGAAGTAACTTGAATTCACATGAAGTCACTTGAAATCTCCTGAAATACCTGAAGTCATTTGAATTCACATGAAGTCTCGTGAATTCACACGAAGTCACGTGAATTCACATGAAGTCACTTGAAGTCACTTGAATTCTCCTGAAGTAACTTGAAATCTTCTGAAGTCACACTTGTGCTTTTTCAGCTGCAACTGTACCATTTGAAATTTACGAGAAACAGGTTTTTCTCTTCGAAGTTTAAGAATGGTCAGATATTCTTATCACGCGATAAGAAAATCTGTCCCTTCATTTGGCTCTAAATTTTTCCAGGCTCATAAGAAAGTTTTCAGCTGCGAAGTTGAATTCACTGTAACGCCATTATTGAAAAAAATAGATCTCTTTAGGGAATTCGTCGAGTCTATGCAAAAATTGAAGGCTCTGAAGCGAAAGCTCCCATCTGTATTCTACCCAAAAAGTAATCCAAAAATACTTTTTTTTTATAATTCCACTAAAAAAGATGGTATTATACTAAAATAAGCTGACTTTCAGGGAATTTTCTGGATCTAAGGGAAAAATTTGAAGAGTGAGCGGAAATCTGAGTCAAAATTCGTGTTCAGCATCTAAAATATAAAAAGACACCATACTCAGAGTGCTTTCCAAATAAATTCATACCCAGTGGTAATTCGGTACACGAAAATCTGCTTTTCCAATGAATTTTCTGCATCTAGTGGAAAACCCCGATGTGATAGCGGGAAACTAGTCTCAGATTCGTATTCTGCGCACATTATGCCTGATCTTTTTCCAGGCGATTTAAATAGCAAGGATTATTTCACACCCGACAAAGCAGATTTTATAGGGAATTTTACTCGTCTAGGGAAAAATCCTGTCGTGTTTGGGGAAAACTGATGTGAGATTCTTGTTCAGCGCCCCAAAATACATAAAAATATCATGCTTGATCTTTTTCCAGACGATTTCAATGATAAAGGTTATTTCATGCCCGACAAAGCTGATTTTATAGGGATTTTTCCGCGTCGAGGGGAACATCCTGACGCGCTCGGGGAAAACTGATGTCAGATTCTTATTCAGCGCCTAAAAATACATAAAAATATCATGCCTGATCTTTTTCCGGACGATTTCAATAACAAAAGTTATTTTATACCCGACAAAGCTGATTTTATAGGGATTTGTCCGCGTCTAGGAGAAAATCCTAAGGCACACGGGGAAAGCTGATGTCAGATTCGTGTTCAGCGTCCAAAAATACGTAAAGATATTATGCCTGATCTGTTTCCAGATAATTTTAATACCACGGGTAATTTATACCCAGAAAAGTGGATTTACTAGGGAATTTTCCGCATCTAGTGGAAAATCCTGACGTGCTGGGGAAAAACTGATGTCAGAATCATGTTCAGCGCCCCAAAATACGTATGGGTACCATACTCTGATCTCCCGCACAACCAACTTTTTTTTGTGGGCCTGTGTTATTTTTGCATTGAAAAATATGTAAAAAAACGTGTTCTTTTTCAATTGGGGGGGGGGGGGGCTGCACAGAGAACAATACCGTAAAACCTTGCCGAAAAAAATTGGATGTTTCGCCAAACCAGAGTAGTCACATCCTATGGATTTCGTGTCGCTGAATTCAAATCCGAACTCAAAATTTCAAATTTAGCTTTTGTTCACTTTCTACCTTCAAAAAACTTGTTTTCGTGTTGATTTTTTTGGCGATAGAAAACATGTTATCGAACAATACATGCTTTTTCAGAAATTCTGACAGAGAATGAACATTAGTTTTTGTCACTGAATCTGAATTTTTCGTCGAGATTGAAAAAAAGAAACAGTTTTTTTTTACATTTTTTTCAACGTAAAAATAGCCGAAAAACGATTCAGCACCTCAAACTCCATAGGATGTGACTACTCTGTCCATCGGACAACCAACTGTTATCATGCGCGACTACCCACCAGGGCCCATTCGTATCCAAGGTCTTTGTTTCAGAAGTCATTCACTCCACTGGCACTCTTTTTGTAAACTATTTGTCGCCACACTTTTCTGTCCTGGCATACCTCTCTAGCTTTATTCACGACCATGCATTTTTTCATGCAAGCTCTTGTGTTTCTACGGCTTCTTATGTCTCTTAGAATTAGGGTCTCATTTACAAATTCTAACCATTCTTTCCGCGGTCTGCCTCTGGGCACACTGCCATTTACTTTACCTTGATCAGGGGGGTGACACGATTTTCGCTTTTGCATTAGAGGCGCGTGTCAGTTTTGTGAAGAGCGGCGAGTCGTGAAACTTAAATAAATTATAATATTGCAATAGATCAAATTACGAGTATCGCAACTTACTATGCATTGTGTGGATGTTTATCGTGAGTGGGATTTTATATTCATAAGCGGGAGAAATCCGAGAATTGTTCAGGAATTATCTGCGAATTTCGAGGGAAAAATTGAATAGGCATCCTGTGACTTGCGCGAGACATGCGCATTGGAAAAGAAATATGAATTATTGGGAGGATTGCGAGCACTAATTCAGAGCTGTCAGACAACACAATCTTTAAATAAACTGTAAGAACTATTTTACAAAATTTGTTAGACCGCAATTATTGGTAGCTTTAATCTTGATTCCAAAGTAGTTTTGTTAAATACTAATCCAACTAATAGCTGAAAAAAGAATGTGGCTTTAGATTTCGAAATTACGAGAATCTATTTTCGATATAATCGAAACCTCTTTTTCATAAAAGGATAGGCTTAGAACAAAATTGAAGGAGTTTAGTCGTGAAAGCTTTAAATTAAAAAATATTTCGTTTGTTTCTGATATGTAACGTGGAATGAGGAAAGGGGGCTGACAAAAAAAACGATGTTCTGTTTTTTATCTATTTACATGTATAAAGCAAATTCCGATGTATCGATTAAGACTAGTCTATAACATATGGTTACATAATTAAGGGAGATATTGAAATACAAATTTAAAAACTACAAGTCAATATTTTGGGAAGACTCCAGAGACACCAAAAATTAAATTTCCGAAAAAGAAAATGCCTGGAATGATAAAATTGCCGAAATAGGGAAATCCCGAAAAGTAAATTCGATTGAAAATTCTGTAGAATGTTTTAAAATATCAAATATTTCAAATGCTTTAAAAATTCTCTAAATCCCTTTAAATTGTTCAAAGCTCTTGAAATTTTCTTCAAATTTAAAAAAAAAATCGAATATATTTCAAATATTTTGAAATGTCTTGAGATTCTTTTAAAGCTCTTGAAAATTCTTTGGTATTTCAAAAATACTCTAAAATTTTCAACATTCGTTCGAATTTTTTTAAGCTTTTGATAATTCTTTGGAAGTTTCAAAAATATTTATTTCAAAATAATGTAGATTTAAAAGTATACACAGTATATATTATTTAATGTTTAAGAATTGTTTAAAATCTGCTAAAATACCTTAAATATTGAAAGGTCTTATTTTTTCGAAAAACTCTGAACTCTTCTTAAAAATATGTCAAATATCAACGGAGCTGGACATTATTTGAAGGGGCATACTGCATACGGGTGTAAGTGCCAAATTTCGGAAATGCGTTTGATTGGCATAAAATAATTTTTTTAACCTAACTCATATTTCTGTAAAAGATTACGGTCCAGTTCGGCTTACAAGTGGCTTAAAATCCAAATTTGGTATTTTTTGTATGAAGTAGTTTCAACTTTTTGCGTGTTTTTTTACTACCAAATAGACCTGAGTAATAGCTCAAAAGAACTTTTTTGTTTTTTCATTATTAAAAAAAATAAAAAAGTTATGTGACTATTGCTTCTTTTAGGATGCCCTTTTCGCAGTCTGATATAGTTAAGTAATACAAAGTGTGATATATACATAAAACGTTCCATTTAAAGCGTCAAAAGCCAAAACTAACAAAATAACTCCTAAATCACGTGACTTTACCCTAGAATGCCTGACAGTTTCTTCAGTATGCTTGAAATATGTGCCTTTTGAAAAAATGTGTTAATCTCGGGACGTACAGTTGAAGTGAAACTTCGAAAGAATGTTTAAGTGAAATTTACTGTTAGAATAAGGAATTCACGGAATTCATGGAATTACAAGAATTCATAGAATTACACGCATTTATGGAATTCTACGATTAGAGGAATTATATGAATTCCATAAATTCCTTGAATTCCGCAGAGGTACAGCCGGCATAAATAAAGTATTATATAAGGTCATTTTAGCTTTTTTTGGTTTGTTTTCATTTCTGAGAGTGGACCCTGCTCTACCGATAACCTTCTTACCTTTACTAATGCGCCTATCTAACTCCCCATCTATTTTACCGCCGCTAGTGAATAGGCTACCTAGATATATGTATTTGTCAACTTGCTCTAATCTCTCATCATTCAGGACAATGTTGCACCATTTGATCTATCCGAAGAGACGACGTAGCATAATTGCACGATCAAACGAACCTACCTGAAGTGAAGTTCGATCGAAATTATGCAAGTACGTCTCGTATAAATAGATCACTCCCACCCTACTGTTAACCCTCTGCGATTGAATTTCAAAAAGCGTAATGACTACATCACCGCCGCAACGGCCCTAGGCGGTGGAATCCTGAATGAAAACTTGGCGCGGACTTTAAAACTGTGGATTGGAATCGTGCAACTAGCGTTACTACATTTGATCTACATTTGATCTATTCGGACGAGACCTACTCGCATAACTTCGATCGAACTTCACTTCAGTTAAGTTCGTTTGATCGTACAATTAAAGAGCACGACAAAAACAAAACGACAGGCCTGCGATACCCCCCAGTTTCTTGAGCATGTGTAGCGTCCCTAGGATGACAGCGTTCTGCATCCACCCCACAAGTGCCTTGGCATATTTTTGGCACGCGGTTATGACTTTTAGATTACGAAGCAGTCATAGTTTCGCAAGTCCGAGAGCACCCATCACAAGAACAATTACTTCAACCGAATGTTTTGGGTACAGTCGTTGCAGCTCCCTTTTAAAGTCTTGTTACCTCTACTTCTTTTCCTTTTCCTTGGTAGTGATGCTGTAGTCAGCCAGAACCCTGAATCCTATTACGAATATAGAAGAACATATACGAAAAGACATACACGAATAGAAGAACAATGTTAGGCCTCGAGGGTGCAATTGAGATTGCTGTCTGAAAATTGTAGTTTAAGAAAATTTGGCGCTTATCGTTTTGGAAAAATTGACTCTATCTCCCTCGGAGCATTTGGTTGGGCAGGGACGCACCCAACACCCTTAAAGCGACAAAGATGGTAGTAAAGCACTCTTAGGGCCGCATTATATATCCAGTGATACTTCATTCCCACAAATGGGGGATACCTGGATAGTAGGTGTTCTAGGCATTGAGGTGGAAATAACACCGTCCTGGCATGCGAAAATGAAATCCCCCGTACCTGAATTAAGTCCTGATGATCTGAGGAAAGCGAAATTATTCTCCTTCAACACAGTAAACCGCAGATATATTATTTATCTGAATTTGGATAAAAACGCTGCAAACAATTGAAAACTACAATCATCCAAAGTCAGATAATTTTAATCACGAGGTAGATAAAATTAGCCTTCGTCGGATAATTGTAGTTGTCAATTTTTTGCCACGTTTTCATCCAACTTCAGATAAATAATATTTATTTACGTGGGTTTATACAAATCAGGTATATAGATGGAGTAATGCACTTTCCTCCCTTCTGATGTTAAAATTGAGGCCAGGGGTCTCGGCCGCCTGTTCTGCGACTTTGTACAGGAACGCCCCTTTGCCAATCCTCTTGTGTTTCCTAACCATTTTTAGGAGAGAATCTCTTCCATTTGCAAAGATGTAAGCTGTATCCAGAACAATTCGGTTATGTAGATATTAAAGATTCAGAAATCCGCGCCCGCATTAACGGCGTGGCATGCATAATCACGGAACGGACGAATTTATATATAGTTAAGGTTTCCTGCATATGCATGGTCTTACACGCGGCGATATTAAGGGCCCTGGAAATCGAGTGTAAATCGCAAAAATGGGATTCAGGCCAAACGGTGAAGCCATTTTGTCTAACTTTTTGTAGACAGACTCTAAAGGGTATAGAGACTCTCGGTACAGCTCGATTTTTTCCAAAAAATTCTATTTTTCATGCAAAAATTAAAAGAAATAAATTGTCGTCGACAGCATCGTTGTTGTAATGTGTTCTACTATTTAGCATAGCAGGGAGTGGGTAAGGAAGTTACTTTTCTCGGTTTTTTCTTTGCACGCTCCAAGTGAGAAAAGGAGAAACTACCACCCATTATGACTCAAGTCTGCAGGTAATGAAACATCCAATGTGACCGTTCAGGGCGAACACACCGTATATGAAAACTAGAGGCCCATACCCAAATGAGTGGGTGAATTCCCAAAAGGTTGGGTAGGTGTAGGGGATTGGGGGTAGATAATATCATTAAATGCAGACTGTGAAATAAAACTGTAAACAATATAATGTCTTATAATCAATTCGCCCCCGAATTAGGCAATAGATAGACTAAAAAGAAACAAGGCTACAGGAGAGGATGGTATGGAGAACGAAGCGATAAAGTATGGAGGACTAGGGGTTAGGGAAGGGATGTGGAAGATCTGCAATAAGTTCTGGAAAGGAGAAGGGTGGCCGGAGGAGTGGATGATAGGGCTGGTGGTACCGCTTGTCAAGGAAGGGGTGGGCAAGAAGGTAGAGGAGTACAGAGGAATCACTCTCATGCCAGTGGGTTATAAAATATATGCAGAAATTCTAAGAAAAAGGTTAGAGAGTTAGATAGAAGAGAAACAAAATATCCCACACAATCAGACGGGATTTAGAAAAGGGATGGTGACAATGGATAACATATACGTACTCAGCTACTTGGTTTAAGAAATTTAGGGAGAATAAGAGGGAAATTAGTCGCCTTGTTCGTAGGTTTCGAAGCAGCTTTTGACTCAGTGAATAGAAAAGTGCTATGGCAGGCAATGGAAGAGACGGGAATAGAGGAAGGGTTGGCAGAGAGGATAAAGGAAATTTCTACTGAAAGCAGTATTAGGGTGAAGATAGGGGGTGGGGGGAGGGAAGGTTTTCTGGACAGGAAGAGGTCTAAGGCAAGGGTGCCCGTTGAGACCGCTACTCTTTGATATGCTGCTGGCAGACTTAGAGGTGAAGCTAAAGGAGAAAGGGAAAGGGGGAACGATTTTGGGTAATAGCAAACTATACTCTCTAGCATATGCGGACGACGTGGTTCTGTTAGCAGACGATGAGAAGGGGATGAACCTAATGATGAGGATTTTCGAAGAGTATGTGGGAACAAGAGAACTGACGGTGAACGTAGGGAACACCAAGGTGATGTGCTTCAAGAGTAGAAAGACCAAAATAGGTTACGCTTGGAAGATGAATGGACAAACAGTGGAAAGTGTGGAGGAGTTCTGTTACTTAGGTTTTTGGTTCGAGGCAGGAGGGGGGAACGAGGTGCAGGTAAGGAAAAAAATCTAATGTGCGAGTAAAGTAATGGGCCAAGTATGGGATATAGGAAATAGAAGGTTCAATGACGATTGGAGAATGAGGTTTTGATTGTTTGGTGCGTTGGTTTGGGCGGTGTTGTGTTATGGAGTGAGGGTCTGGGGATGAAAGTTACATAGGAAAGTGGAAAGCATGCATAAGAGATTTCTGAGATGGGTAATGGGGGTGAGTTTGAGTTGCCCAGGATACATGTTAAGGGAAGAATTAGGAAGGGAAAGAATAGTAACTAGATGAATTAATAGAGCCTGGAGGTTTGAAGAGAAGCTGAGAAGGTGAGAGGGGAGCAGAATAGCACGGGTCTGCTTGGACGAAGTTCAGAAAAAGGAGACGAGAGGCAATTTGGGAAATTCAAATTGGGAGGAAGAGAGGGAAAAAATGAGGAGGGTTTGTGATATACAACAAGGGGTTTTGGATTGGCAAAACATAGAATTAGAGCTATTAGTAAGACCAGGAGAAGAGAGATGGAGAAAGATTATGGATTCGAGGTACAATGGATGGTAAATGATGGTCAGAGGGTTGACGGAATCAAAATATTTGCAAAAAATAAAAAAGGAAGACAAACGGAATAGGGTGGTACAATTTAGAATGGGAGAAGGAGTGAGATCTTACTGATATTGGAGGGATGGAGAGGAAAATCTGTGCAGAGTATGTGGATACAAAATGGAGTCATGGGCACATGTGTTAGAGAGGTGTACGGAAGTGGAAGATGGACAGTTGAGTGTGGATGAGTGTATAAGATGGATTTTGCATGGTAATAGACAAAGAGTGGCGTGGATGAAGAAATTAAAAGAATTAAGAGAAAGCACGGTAACAGGGCAGAGCCAAGCGGGTAATTCTATTAAAGGAAAGTAAATAGCAAAAAGTTTAATTCAAAACCGTGGAAAATATATTTTAATGGTAAGACGAAACTGAAGTCTTGGAAGATCGCTCATTTGTAGAATCATTAGCATTAAGATTATTGTTATTATTATAAGTAAGGCGAAACATTGGAATATAAGCTGCTGTTAGGTTAGATTAAGGACGAAATGTAAATATATGTGCAGGGACACCCTATATATATATATATATATATATATATATATATATTGTCAAGATAAATTTTTTTCGGAGGCTAAGTACACAATAACACAATACTGAGTGAGCGTTGCTACGTCAGGTTGCTATGCCAGCGAGCCACGAAAATCTCGCAGCCAATCAGAGATCGCGTTAAATCTAACAGGCCGCAAAAGCCACTGTTCCCGGACAGAAAATGCAGCCGGGAAGACGTACTTTCGGCTAGGGGACGAAGAAACAAATTTTATTTCATTATATATGACGTGGAACGAAGAAATCAGCCTTAGGATCGAAAATGAATTTACGAGAAAAAGCAGATTAAAGTCCGTATCTGTGTGAAGGCTCGAGAAATATGACTGAGAACAACGGCTGACTATGGCCGACTACGGTCAGACATGAACGATAGAAATGAGTAATAATCATATTATGTGTTATTTTCATGTTTTATTATGACTTATCAAATAAAATTGAAAAATGCCTAGACAAACTAACTGAAAAAACTGTGTAATCGCGCGCATCGAGTGGTTATCAACTGAGGCAAACGTATTAGAGCTTTTTTACGGTACATATCACGCAGGCACAACGGGTGAGACTGTTTGTTGGTGCAAGAGTCGAGCATGATGCGAATAAAATTACCTCCCAACTTTCACCTCCAGAAAATTCAATCCACGTCACATATATTAAAAATAATAGTCAAATAAAGTGAGACTAACGCTTGATATCACAGTAATTAGTACAGATACCCTATTGGTTCTAAAGTTATGAAATTTTTTGGATACGTACAGTTTTTGCTAATGAACAATAATAAAAAATGATAAATTCTAAGAAGGATATTTTGCCTAATTTAGAATTTTTTAAAGTGCAGACATTTCAGGTTCGACATAATGAACTTTTTCTAAAATATGTGCACATGTCTTAATAAAAAAGCATGCTTTTTGCACATTTTCCAAAAATTCTAATGTAAGCAAAGGAAGTTTCAATTCATAATTTTTTATTATTGTTCAATAGCAAAAACTGTGCACATAAAAAATTCCCCGTTTGAGTGCCGTTTTTCGTTTGTTAAACCGCGCTTGATAAAAAAAAGGTAAAATACCATCTTTTTGCGAAAAGTGCGTAATTCTTTAACTAGGATGCCAGAAAGTAGTGCTGGAACTTATTAAAAAATAATAATATTGAAGACTCTTCAAGGGGTGTTTTTTTTTAATTTTCATAGATGATTCTGTTGAATAAATCGTTTTCTAATTCTCAGTTTTGATACAGGTTTATTAAAAACCTTAAGTGTCTTAAGAGTTGGGTCTAAAAATGAAAAAGAAACCATACATAAATTTCTATTCCTTACAAGGGGTAGTTACTTATTTCTAAGGGTCGTACCCTAGTTTGCATGAGGTGATATTACTTTTCTTGAAAAGACTGTATGTTACACATTTTACCTTTATCAAGTTCGTATTTTTAATCATTCAAGGCCAACAGTATATACGGTATATTGAAAAAGCACATTATAAAATTTCAACTTCTTGTATAGGGGGGTAATTTTGTAAGTTCAAATGGGAACCCCAATTTTTTATCACAGATTCAGATTCTCCTTTATGAAATACGTAAGTTTTATTCAAAAATTTTGTTTCGATTAGCGAAAAAAAAACCTATCACCCCTGCCTCCTGGGGGGGGGGGGGGTATTTGTTCAATGTCGCTTTTTCCCTCGAAAATAAACAGTTTTTATTACTGTATATGTTGACATTGCCTGGATTTTTAGGTCAACTTTCAACTGGTCCTAACGTCGCAAAAATGTCCGCCCAACTTTAAAAATTTAAAAATAATAAAAATCGTGGTCACCAGAATTGTTAATGCGAGAAAAAATTGTCTCCGTCTTGAATTAAGATATTTTGACGAATCAAGATTTAAAAGAAAGAGCTCAGCACACTGATAAAGCTCGGACCAATAAAAAGTGGATTAAATTGTATATTTTCCTGTAAATTTCGATCGCATAATTTGGCCTTTAATGAGCTATGCTAAAGTCTCGTAAGGGAATAGTATAGTATAACCAGGCCGCCTTCAACGGCGAAGACTTGACAAAAAAGGGTCTGCTTCTGTAGGGTTCTCTGCAGATATATATATATATATATATATATATATACAATCACAATAATATAATTAAAATTTAATAATATGAGAAACTTAACCTGCAAACCTGTTAACAAGTTCAGCTTTTTTTAGCACTATTATTTTGCTTCCGGCAACTTAACCATCATCCACATTAAGCAAAACTACGTTTTTCTATTTCACACTTGCCCTATTTTGTACGTTGATCAGCATTTTCATTTAATTTCATTCAGGCAAAACGTACAATTGTATACATTTTTACAAAATATGAGCACAACTTTCATACTACGCAGGATGCACAAGGCAGCCACACGCGCATCCCTGGCCTGCACCGGTTGGACAGACAGAGGTATAAATGCACCCTGAAGCATTGTAGTACGCGACCTTATGATAGATGTCGCAAATCAAAATCTCAAATGGTGAAAGTGCAACTTTGCGCGGGCTTTTTTAAATGAGAAAGTGTTGAATTTTTGTAAATAATATGATACATTCTTGATTGTGAATTGACAAAACAAACAAGCATTGTTAATGCAATTTTCATTCACTATTTTACTAAATTTCAAAATAAATCAGAAAAGCCAAAGTACTTTTGATTAAAATTCTAGTATTCTTTCCTCATGTTGTTGAAAGAAAAACCCTAAATTAATTTTTGAAAAAATGAAAAAACTTACGAGATATTGAAAATTGAAAATGTTGGTCCTCTTCTTCTTGACCTTTAATAACTTTGGTGATTTCAATGATATTGAGGTCTATTTTTTTCAATTATTTGTAATTAGACGCAGTTTTGAAAAAATATTTTTTGAACAAAAAATTTTAAAAACTTCTTAATTATTCAAAAACTACTATTTAAACACAATTTCTGGAAAATACTCACCTTTTAGTTTCTTTTTTTTTATAGATAGCTTAGAATGTCCTCTACAAGCCCTGTAAATATCAAAATGGAATCTCCCTTAGTTTTCGAGAAATATGTATTTAATTACGTACGCCAAAACCATGCACATGATGTGAATAACCACATAAATAATATACGAAAAATAGAAGACTATTATAATCGTATGCAGGAACTTCAGAGTTCAGACCTTCGGACGCTGGGCACACCAATACACCATGCCACGGTGTATGTTCTTCATTATTTCTCGAAAACTGAGGGAGATCTTATTTTGATATTTACAGGGATTTCTTAAGCTATTTATAAAAAAAGTGTAAAATATGACAAGCGACGTCTGGCGACGTTATAAGTGACGTGCACTTTCACCGTCTGAGATTTTGAACAGCGCTACCTATCTTTTGGACGCGAAATTACCCCTGATTAGCACTCCATGTAATATATCCTCTATGGGTAAAGAAGAGGAAATTCTCCGGTTACGATTGGTACCGAAAAAATTCTTATGATTTTCTGATTATTTTGATATAATATTCATGTATATCTGTTGTATTAAATAACTTGCGGGAAAAATTTCACGTTTTGAAGTTGTCTTTAACCCCTACAACAGAGATTGGTTTGTTTTGCTTAAAGAGCTTACGTCCATAATATTTTTTGTAAAAATATTATTATTTAAGAATTGTTTACAATTCTCTCATAAACTTGACACCAAATACATATGTTTCTAATGTAAAAAAAGTCTGCTAAGAAATGTTTAAAATGGTTCTAGGTAGCTCCTAACCTGTATATATGAGAGTTAGCAGGAGCTTCTTAGAAACTTGGATTTTTCTAAGTGCTGCCTCAAAAAAATGTTAAGATAAAAACAGCAAAATTTTTGAAAAATGATGTCCATCTTCAAATTAATTTTTTTATTTAACAACAAATGAATAAAAAATTATTGGGGCCATTATTATTAGGACATCTATTAGAGTTATAAGAAGAATATTGAAACAAATTAGAAAAATAAACTTTTTTATAATATTACCATCAGACCGAAAGAAAGAAAATAAGCAAAAATGATCGTTATATATTATATATCAATCAATAAACCCATTTTCGAATTCTCACCATTATAAATTTTAGAAAATGTTTTTCCTTGCGCCAAAAGCAGTTTTTCTTCAACGATACGCCAAGTGGTGGCCAAATGTAGTACTAAAATAACGGGGTCGTATTCTTCATATTACAGGTTTTACTACATGATCCATTTGAATATTGTGATAATATAAAATTATTGAAATGATAGATTTTTTAGGGTAGCTGAGGATAAAAATTAGTGCAAAATAAGGAGTAAATATTGAAGTAATCATGAAAAAAAACATTCGTACATTATAGTGCAAAATCTGAATAAGCGGTACCAGCTTGAGATAAAGAAATAAATATGATATATATTTGATATAATAGTGTTGAACATAGTGTAGAAAAGTTAAGATTTTGGAAAAAATTGAGTGCGAAGCACGAGACACGTGACGAGAATGTGTTCGTTAAAGCCAAAGGAGATTTAACAAAAGTGAAGTCACAATCACCAAATTACAGTTGTCGATGATTTGACCTTTAATTTTAAAAGGTCTGGGCGCAAATTTTGCGGGCAGATTTTTTTTTTTAGTAGGATGCGCAATTTTTTCCAATTATAAAAACAAGACAAGGAAAATACGTCTGTTTTTAATATCGATGCATATTATGAATTGTAATAATATAAATTCATTGAAATTATATAAAATTTTCACGGTAGCTGAGGATAACATTAAATGAAAAATCAGGAACAAATATTAAAATAATCATGATAAATACAATTCGTACTTTATTTTGCAATATCTAAATAAGAAATCACAGGCCGATGTACAGAAATAAATGTAATGCACATTTGATATAATAATGTTGAACATATAATGTAGAAAATTTCGAATTTTCGACAAAATCGTGTGCGAAGGACGAGGTTCGTGATGAGAATGGATTCGTTCAAGCCGAAGGAGCTTTAACAAACGAAAATTCACAATCAACAAATTACAGTTGTCGATGCTTTGACCTTTCATTTTAAAAGGTCTGTGCACAAATGTGGGGGGAAATACAAAGACCGAGCGCGTAGCGCGAGGTAAATACAGTATCGAGCGCAAAACGCGAGAACCAACAGTCACGCGCCCTATGCCATGGCGCATTCATTTGGAACAATTAGTCATTCATTTGGTTTAAAATTTATATTAAAAAAATTAATATTCAAATTAATACCAGTCTTCAATTAATATTTCTTTGATTCAAAGAAATAGTCCCCTCCGATCAATAGGTCGTACTTCGAATCAAACAATGTTAACTTAATCCTATTGATACGAGTATTTCTTCAACTGAAATAAATTTTTTCCCTATTTAAAGCGCATATATTTATTTGCCTCAAATAAATATTTCTTTGAAAATAATCAGAACTTTAACTTACTTCAGCCAAGTAAAATTCACTTGGCATAAGTAATCTTTTTTTCAGTGCAGTGGTTTCCCAGTGCTGCTCCAGTACTGGCAATCAGTACTGAGCCAGCATCGGCACGCCAGTACTGCCAAGCATTCCAGGCCAGTTCTGGCACAGTGTTGGCTCAGTACAGCCAGCCAGAAGTGGAACTCCGGCAGGCTATACTGGGCCAGTACAGCAATTGCGCGTTTTAAAGTGGGTTCGTAAAAAAATATTTTTTTTCACTTAGTTCCAATTGCATACGATATATTAATGGTTAGGATTGCCAACTGATATTGGGTTAAAAAGTTTAGGTGTAGGTTCGAATCCACAGAACGTTAGAAATTTTTGTTGTAATATAATTACTAAAAAGTAATGTTCATGTAAATTTTAAGCGACACAATTATATTCCTCAGGCAAAATACTAATAAGTAAATTGTTAAGATTTTTGTATTAACTCTGGAATTTTAGTATGCCAGTGGTTTAACAGTACTGCTCCAGTACTTGCAGTCAGTACTGCACCAGCACCGGCATGCCACTATCACCAAGAATTACAAGCCAGTACTGTAACTTCGGCAGGTTTTACTGGGACAGTACTGTGTTGGTCGTGTATTTGCACACTGAAAGAAAAATTTACTCCATTCAAGGAAATGTGTTTGTTTGGTTTGTTTTCTTTGCACCAAGGAATTGTTTTCTTCAGTTAAGTTAATATTGTTTAGATGCAGAAGATTAACGCATCCATTCAAGAAAATGATTTCTTTGGTAATATTTCTTCAATACAAGTAAATATTTCTTCGCATTGAAAGTGAAAAATATTAAGTCAAAGAAATGATTTCCTGGAAGGAAGGAACCTAGGTTTATTGAATATGTTTTAGGCGCGAGAGAGAGCAAAAGAGAGCATATACATGCTTTGCTTAGCGTGGTAGTAGTGGGGATATTGAAGAGGAGTCTTCAGAGCGATTGCGAATCGCCGCACAAAAGGGCGACGCGAATAGAGAAAGAAGGTATAGAAAGTATACTTGTAAGACTGAGACAGATATGGAATCCATTTGTGCATTCGTTCGGTCGTTTCTTCAATTCACTTCCGTCCCAAAAGAAATTTCACTTCAAAAATTAATTTTCAACAAAAGAGTTCAACATTCAACACAAAATATAATTTCCTTAACAAAGGAGATTATTTTTCTAAAAATGGAATAGTTAAATTTGCAACCGAAGGGACCAAACAAATTTAAAGAAATAGTTGAATCCTTAATCAAATAGTTGCAGTTTTCATGAAGAAAGATGAATTTTGGAACAAATAGTTCAATTTTCAACTAAAAAAGATATTTTTGCACCAAAACTAGAATGGTTTAATTTTCAACCTAAAATAAAAACGAATTTCCAACCAGTTGGCTGTAACCAAAAAGATAAATTTTCGACATAAAAGATTAATGTTGAAAAAGCAGTTGAATTGTCAACCCGAAGATATGCTTCCGAAATATTTTTATATATATTCTTGACTAAATTGTTGATTTTTCAAGATAAAACAACGAATTTTCAATAGAATAGTTGAATGCTTAATCACAACATACTTTTTGACGAAAAAGATTGATTTTCTACCAAAAAAGAAGATTTGTCTACAAAACACAAAAATCGTAAACCAAAATAGTTAAATTTTCAACAAGAGTTCAACATTCAACCCAAGAGAAGATTTTTCAACCAATTAGGGTTATTTTCTGAAAATGGAATAGTTAAATTCTCCACCAAAGTTCCATCAAAAGAGTGCAATATTCAATCCAAAAGATAATGTTTCAACCAATGAGATTAATTTTCTAAAAATAGAATATTTGAATTTTTAACCCAGCAGAAGAATCCTCGACCAAAACATATTGAGTTTCTACGTGACCAGATGCAATTTTAAACCAAAAAACCCGAATTTTCAACAAGAGTTGAATTTTAAACCAAGAATGATTTTTCAGTCAAAATGTTGAAATTTCATGCCAAAAAGACTAATTTTCTACAACTAGTTGAATTATCAAACTATAAACATGATCTTTCGACAAAAAGTTCATTTTCAAACAAATAATTGAATTGCGGTAACCAAATTGTCTAATTTTCAACCCTAAAAGACGAATTTTCAACGAAAAAGAATGATTTTTTCACAGAATTTTTGAATTTTTGAGAAAATAATGACATTTTCAACCACGAGATGAATCCTAAAAAAAGTTTTTTTCAATTATAAAAATAAACGTTTGTAACACCTGGGACTTGAAAATAATCTTTTTAAATCAATACTAACCTGCTGACGCCTTATGTGACGCAGGCTTTTTTTGGATTGGAACCACGAATCCGTCGCAAACCCTGGATTAGAAGTACAAGTATTAGCAGCTTCTGCAGTAATACTGTGTGTGGGCAATAACCCTGACCGAACTTTTTTGGTTCAAGTTTTTCCAGGTATTTTTTTTGTATATCGAATAATAAAATAAGCGTTTCCTATACATGTGAAAAAATAAGCCATTGCATTTTTTGTTGGCCAAAAATTTCGAAAGAAAGCAGAATCGTGAATAATTAACTCTCTAATTTTTTGCGAACAAAAGTCGTAGATATGATATCTTTCTTGAAATATTTGTAAAACCTTTGAAATCCGTGAAATCTTTGTAAAACATTTGTAAAGTATTTTGGAAACTTTTAAAATCTTTGTAAAATTTTTGAAATTCCTAAAATCTTTCAAACTTTTGTGAAATATTTTGAAATCTTCTAAAAGAATTTGAAAGTTTTTGAAACGATTTCAATTTTTTCAAATCTTTTAAGGTGTGGAGTACTGTACCTCTGCCACATCTACCACTACTATCACATCCACCTCTAACGCCTCCACTAACCACCACCACATGCGCCACCTTCACCACATCCTGCATGACCTTAACCACCACCGTTAGTTACGCACATACGTACTGACTGTTCGAGGCAAATAGAGACAACGCAGATGCATTCTTATGCAACTTGCGTCAGATAACAGCCGTATTTTGTCAACAATATGCTGCTTGATTGTCAGCAGCTTTGACTTGTTCAGTGTGTGCTTCAAGATCCTCTGTTCTTGGGCGAACTTTCGAACCCTTCCCGTAAACGCTCTACCAGATGTTATGTAGTCAATCACACACACATATATATATTCGGTTTCAGTTTTGATTCCTTTGAAATAGAACTGAAGGGCCTATGCCAAAGACACTGAACACGTCCTCTGGTCCGGAAGAAATAACCCTAAGTAAAGGCGTAACAACCGTGCCGAAAACTGAATAGCATCTGGGTTAGGTGTCTTAAACGGTAACTCTGGGATACCGGGTGACCTCTTAGAGTATGCAGCCTTATATTTGTACGCGGTGCTCTGCAAGGATGGACGAACGCTTTTTCTAGCTGCTCGTGGGAACAACAATGACACCACCAAAACACCAAAAAGTTGTATATGCAGTTCAAAACGATCGAACGCGCAGAGCACCCGACAATGGGTCGGCGAACAATGCCAAACATTCTAGAGTTCGGGGTGCTGAATATAATTTAGATGGAAACAGGACGACAAACCGGAAGAACGCCCACATTGAGTGGAAGAATCAACACAAGGATGAATTGCTTGACTGCTACGAAGCCAGCATTATCCCTGTTCTACGAGGCTTTATAGCGCGTTTGCATACTCTGTAGTACCAGAAACACTCAGGGCTTCAGCACGTTTCGATTCAATCGTTGCGAAATCGACGTGCCTACCTCTGGAATAATGGATATGTACGCGAAGCACAAACTGCAACCGAAGATGAGGAAGCGACATTAAGACTAGCCGCGAAAAACAGGCACCTTCTGAGAGATGATCTCGATTTCAGGACAAGAAGGAACATTAACATGCAAGTTCCTCCTAACCGCGCGATCTGGCTGAAATAGATGCCTTCCTTCGTGGAGAAATCTCGCAAGAGTCCGACCTCGGGACCATCAATTGCTCAGTTTATGTTGCTGTGAGAGCTTTGGCTGATTCAAGTTGAAGGCTCAAACCGACGATAGACCAAAAGACTAAAATACGCTTGCATTTACTGAACAAGAAGATTCGATGGGCAAGACAGAATTTGCCCCGTATTTAATGTATGATTGTTTACATAACATCTGGTAGACCGTTTACGGAAAAGGTTCAAAAGTTCGCCCAAGAACTGAGGATTTTGAATCACACACTGAACAAGTCAGAGCTGCTGAAATTCAAGCAGTATATTGTTGAGAAAGTGCGGCTCTCATCTGACGCTAAAAGGAAAATACAGAAGAGGGAGGGATGGATCAGGGAGAATTGAAAGTTTCTCGCTGACCCATCTCGCCTCTTTAGTGATCACCCTGTTTCTGTCAAAAATCCACCCAAGCCCAACGATGTAGAGAATTTTTGGAGAGAGGTATACAAGATCCCGAAAACACTAAAGTTGAAAGAAGATACTCAAAATATCATCCGCTTCAAGAAATTTTGCGACAACCTCATAAAATCTGAGGAGGTATGTCCATCAATCCCTGCCGGAGAGGTAAAAAAAGAACTTAGAGGAGAGAAGAAATTTTCCAGTGCTGGAGCAGATTGTATCAAGAACTTCTAGTGGAGGAAGTATATACTTGATTAATTTAAATTTAAAGCTTTTTCGGGTTTCAATCGTGTGCAAAACTACGAACTTGCGGACGTTTCGTGAAGATTGCAGTTCACTTCTTCAGGGCTGACCTGAAACTGAAGTTTCAGGTTACGTTGGTCTTATATAGATTATCTACGATGCCTATGATTGGCCAGAGCGCTCCATGGTGTAATTGCTCGAACTTGATTGACCAATCAACGGTTGTTTTGTCAAATAAAATGCTATGGCCGTTTTCAATATGATGCTCAGCTACTGCTGATTGCGTGAAATGTTTTAGCCTTTTTTGAAATGTTTGAGCCTGGTTTTAGCCTTTCAATTATTATATATATATTATTGATTATTTATATATATATATATTAAAAACTAAAGGATAACAACCATCGAAGGGTCCCACTGGGAGCAACTGTCATCTAAAAAATGACATCGGCTCCCAGTAGGACCGCGGTAAATCCCATTCATCGTAACTGTCGCCTAAAACATTTTCGAATTAACTGAAGTAACGTCTGAAGCAGAGAAAACAGTTGAAAGAGTGTCATTTCATTCGATGTTCCATGTTTAAATCTGTCAGAAATTTCGTTGCGTTTCTAGAGCTTTTAGGAAACTTTTCGTTGATTTGTTATAAGAATAAAAACATTAAATGGTTCATGAATTATGAATATAATATAAATATAATATATTATAAATTAAATTAATTCTATTATCGAAAAAATGGTTATCATGGAAAAAAATTATTTGTTTTTTTTCTGATTATAATAAACATTAAAAAAATTAACAGCATTTTGGAGTTTGTATAGTACTTAACGTATATCTACTGACATGTTTTAATCCTTCATACTTGAAAAGTCGAGGTATAAATAGATTTATTATTTTTAAATCCATTTTGAATTTTGGATTGCTCCTTTTTCAAAAACAAAGAAAAAGAGTTACGACACTTTTAAAATACCATCAAGGGATACGTCACTCTGGAACTGGTGCTGCGAGTTGCGATACTTTTCCAACATGACAACGAGATACGACAGTTTTATCGCATTCGCTGGAGATACGTCAAAATGGCTCGGGACCGTCGAATTAATACAGACGAAATCACAAAAGCATCACCAAAATAAAAACTTAATAATATTAAAAAACCATATATATTATAGATATTGCACTGAAAGTTTCGTCAATTTGAATAAAAATACAATATTATACAGTAAACAAAATTATAACAAGGCGTGGATATTTTACCTTTATTATAAATGTAAACAAAGTTCAATTGGAAATTTATTTTCAATTTCAATGGTTCTCGTCCGATATTATACATTTTCTTTATGTGAAATTTATTCGAAAAATTGAAAATAATAATTTAAAAAATATTTAATATAAGATTTTTAATTTATATTTTTAAGTATGTACCGACTGAGTATGGCCGGGAGCGCCATCTACAATTAGTTCCTCGAACTATACCCCGTGTCGCATCTAGGCTTATAATATATTTGGTCTTACGTGTAAGTACCGCAGTCGTCCGAAATTTCTTACCGTGTGGTAGAAACTATATTAATTTCCAGTGTAAACACCGGGTTTATATAGTGAAGCAGTACAATATTCATTGGTTACACTGTTAACCAAATTCTTCACCCATAAATTAATCAGTTTTTCCTCTCACTATAAAATATGAGGACTGTTTATATTTTTGTCTTATCCTTGGTGATTATCTACAATGCTATTGGTGAATATAATGACATATGTCTACAATTTCACGTACATTTTTTAAGCTTTACGAAACTAAGAATTTGTGCGATTCAATCTGCATTCTCTAGAAAAATAAGATAACAAGTGAATAACATTTTTCACGTCATCCAAATCTTGTAGAATTAAATCCTTCATGCGACTAGTTGTAAAAATAAATGGTCGATTTTAAATTCAAAGGAAGGCATACCTTTTTTACCACAAATAATCATTTTAAATCATTCTTAATATCTTTATGCGTTTTACAATGAATCGTTGTAGTTAACATAAAAATGATGGTTTGTCCAAAGTCCGGCACTAATCTAGGCAACTTTCCAAGATTTTTTTCCGTGTGGGAGAGGAAAAATGGAAGCCGGGGGAAAAAGGGCGAGAATGAATATTACATGTTCATTCGTGTAAATTAAAACTATTTACTTGTAAATAGAAAGCAAAATGTGAGTGTTGAAGTCTTACTGCTTTGTAAAAATTTGTAAACCACTCTCCATCCAGACTTATACTTAATGTAGCATTTATAATAATTACCTAATTAACAAAATGCAATCCTCTTTCCCTTGTTTCAGAGTTAAGTTACCAGTTCGAGAGTTTACCTGACGCCGATCCTCTTCCCAGTATTCCTCGTGCTGAACCTTCTTCTTCCGACAGACATTCACCTGATAGGTCTCTTCTTCCTGTCAGGCCTCTCTCTCCTGACGCGTCTCCTCTTCGTGTCAGGTCGAGGTCTCCTTCTGCCACGTTAGGTTCTCTTCCTGCCAGTTCCAGATCCCACACTCTTTTTAAGATACCTGGACGGAAGTATGGAAATCACGAACTTCGACATATTCGGCTTATTACGGAAAAAGTTCAACGGTAAACTGAGTCCTTTTCTTTCTTAGACGAAGGTCCTTTCTATGAATCACGAAAAGGGACAAAAGAGAAACCCGAAAGAGACAGAAAATAGCCTTTGACCACCTTCACAGTGGTCAAAGGCGACTCTTGCTGCCTACGTCTACTGTGCTCCGCTCGAGGGGCGGAGACTTACAGCTCTGTAACTTGGCAAGTTTATCTCCGATCGATTAAAAATGTTGAGGGAATATTTTTGAGGTATAAATAGAAAAAAATCGATTTTTTACCATCTAGACTTTAACCCCCCCCCCCCATAGTGATGTTACGCCAGAAAACTTTGTCCTTTTTACATATTTTTTAATTTTATAAACAAAATTATATGAAAAGATGCTGACATTTTATATGAAAAAAGTACTGCCTGTTGTTTTGTGTGACAGCTCGAGCTTTTTGGACGCTTTTTTTTTAATTTTATCGCAATTCTCTTCATTGTGCGCGCATTATTTTAATTTTTAGTGCATTATTCGATAACTTCGTGTGCCTTTCAGAATTAATTTCTGTTACAAATCAGTGGTAATCTCCTTTCAAAAATTGTCTGTGTGTTACGACGAGTGTTGAGCCTATGTTACATCTTAAGTGTTTTCTCGGCTACACGGACCAATTTTACCCGAGCTGGCAGATCGCGTGAGACCCCTGACCCAGTCTGGTTCAGGTATGGAACTTTTTTAACTGTGTCTACTTTTTTAACTGTGTCTACTTTTTTGAGGCCACAAATCATGAATTGTGCTCCTGTGTTAATGGGATCGATAAATGACGTCACTAACAGAGTTCTAACGTAACTCTACCGTAACTCGAGGTAAACTAGCTAGTGTACGCTACTGTTAAGCGGGTTGCTCATCGACATGCGCTCTACTTTTCGTTACAGGAACGCTTGAATCACCCCTAAAGTCGCCAACATCCATTTCTAATTCGCTTTTTTTGTTTTTTATTTTCGACTTGTTTTTATTCTTTTTTACTTGCTTAAGATCTCTGGCTCATCCTCGCAAACGCAGCCAGTTACTCCTCATCGAATTTGTGAAACTTGCAATAGAGTAACGAAAAAATTTGCAAATGTGAGAATTTGTGCCTCCTGCAATGTTGCTTTCCATGCGAAATGACGCTACTTTCAAGAGGTTGAACAAAAGGAAGGTGAAATCCTACTTGTCTCTGGTTCCTGTCGAGATTGCTTCGCGGATGATGATGCTTCTGGAGGGGTTTCCTCGATGTCAATCAGAGAACTCCAGCCTGCCATGGATATTGAGGAGGATGAGGCAGACGAGCTCGCCGATGAGGATGTCTTGAATTCCCCAAGTACGGATAGGTCAAATCTTACTCTGCTAAGCAAACTTGGGTCCCACAACGTTGTCCCCTCAGGAGAAGCTCCCAGACCTCGTAAACTCGATCTGCAAGCTTGTCAAGTCGAAGTCCAATAAACCCAACGTCGAGGACGGTTTTAGAGGTCCAGTTGGAAACATAACCATTCCTAACCCAATAATCGCAGATTCAACGTCGCTAAACTTCGAGATGACTTGGTCGCAGCTAAAGTTAAGAAAAAAAAATCTCTAATGGTCCATGATATCGATTCTAACCTGGCTGCCGGTCCTATCCACATCAACTGTAACCACCCTCAAAATCTTTAGAAGCTACTGCAGGTGGTCAAGGCTAAATTGGATCCTGGTAAACTTCACGGTAAAGCTTGGATCTTCAGCAAAGCAGTATGGTTTTCCCGGGTTTTTAATGCTAATTCCCTGATTTTCCAGGAAAGTAACAACACTTTAATGCTTCATGATACATTTATTATTATGAACATAACCGTACCGGAACTTTGACATTTTCATGGGGCGCGAAAAGTTTGAACAGTGTTATTTTTTATTAGTTCTTTTGTTTATGAAAATTTTGATGTATATGTGTTATAATGTAAATATGATTAATTCCTAACCTTAATAACTAACCTTTTAATCATTTATAATGTTCTTGTTTGTGCGTTGTCTCTATTCTGTATTAAATCCTCTTGCAAATAAAATTGTGATTTGAAAATAGCGCCAACTCAAGCCAATCAAAATTCATAAACAGCGACCCAAAAAACATATGTAAAAGGTTTTTGAAGTTTATTGCACGGCTTTTCCTGTATTGGACCTTGAAATGACTTTGAACCTGACGTGATGGAGGTAAATAGACCTCGGATTCGTATTGAGCGCGTCAAAATACATAAGGATAAAGTGGCCTTGTCAAATAGTCCTCACCTTTTTTTTTTTTGTAAACCAGTGTAATCAGATTTGGAAAAAATGGATTGCGATTGTTGTTGGCCAACTGAGGGTCATTTCCTATGTAATTTCCTGCGTAGAATCCGAATCCGAGGTCAGAATTTTCCCTGCACGTCAGGTTTTTGATATATCCTAACCTAAAAGTGCGGAAAAGCTGTTTTTGGTATATTTGAGCTTATGTTACATCGCGAAAAACTCTTTTTTCTAAAATCAGCTCATGCCATCTAAAAGTGCAACCCTCAAGCTTTAAGAAGCTTTTTTAAAATCAAAGATATCATTTTTCCCCGCAGAGATATCCTTCAATGAAGTTTAAACAATAAGGAGGCTTTCCCTTCCATACGTAACGCTTGCGCAGTTAAAAACGTCTCGGTCTAGTAATATCTCTCCACGAACCTGGGTTACAGCATGCCAGCTATGTTACGCGTCGGGAAGTGTGCCACCGAAGGGTTAATGTATCATTATATTTCTTCTTCTTACCAATTTCTTCTCAAACAAATCTGACGTGACGCTTCAGAATTACACTAATTCCCTCATCAAACTGAAAATGAAATTAAAATTATTTTAAGAATTAACCTAAAAATAATTTCATAAAATTCTAAACTTAGATGCTCACCAAAAATACATTACGAAGATTAAAATTCAATTACAAACTACCAGTAAAGAATTTCCCATTTTACAGTAATTTGTGTAAGTGCTTCTATAAATTATAACGTCTTAAAAGTTTTTTTTTTTTAATGTTTGACGTTATTATATTCGATAAATTCTGTAATAAAAGAATAGGAAAGAGAACTATTATGTAAATAAGCAACAAGAAGTAAAATCTGTAGGTTAAGAGTTTGTAAAAGGAAAAAAAAAAGATATATGTATGTAAATAATAAAAGGTCATTACCTGAGACTAATATAGTTTAAAAATAAAAAATTGGAGTAGTAATTCCGTTTTGGTATAGTTTTTTAAAGGTTAAATAATAAATAATAACATTTTGGTGTGAAACCGGAGAACCAGCTCCAGATCCGCTTTTGATCACGCAAGCACTGACAATTTCCATTAGATGGTGTACAATATAGGTAAAACAGGAGCGTAAAGACAAATTCAGATATTAAATTCACATTTTTTTTCTAATTCAGCATAAAAGTTAATTTTTACAATTATCATATAAATAGCTAAATAAATAAACGATCGAAAAATTTAAAGGAAGAATCATAAATTATTTCAGACAAAAAATTAATGTAAAAAATCTATGATCATCATATATGATTCATTAAAACATTTCGAATCAGATATTAGGTTCATGGGTTTATTGCCTTCTTTCTTTAATAAAATCCATCTCAGCAAAAACACGTCTAAAATCATTTACTTCTAAAAAAAGTTACTAGAGTGTTTTTGTACTCTTGACTATAGCTCAATTGTATTTTTCGTCTATTCTTATGTTGTTATTATGTTCCTTAACCCTAATTCTAAGAGGACGACTAGTCTCACCGAAGTAGATAAGGTGCACTATGGAGAATTTGGAGTTAGGGGTCCGCCATGTTGTGTAACATGGAGAATTTGGTGTGGGGGGTCCAATATGGTGTGCACTATGGAGAATTTCGAGTGGGGGGTCCGCCATGTTGTGTTCTATGGAGAATTTGGAGTGGGGGATCCGCCATGTTGTGTACTATGGAGAATTTGTAGTGAGGGGTCCGCCATGTTGTGTTCTATGGAGAATTTGGAGTAGGGGGTCCGCCATGTTGTGTACTATGGAGAATTGGGAGTGGGGGGTACGCTGTGGCGTGTACTTTAGAGAATTTGGAGTCGAGCGCCAATCATACAACCATATTAAGGGCTAAAATAACCTAGAAATACACAGAAATCACTACTGCTCATGACAGAAATATCAGCGTTCATACATCATTTACTGTGGTCAGTTTTTCGATTTTGAAAATTTTCTTTTTTTGAGACGATCGGACAATACTTTTACGCGTTTTCGAGCGTCGGGCTAGTTTTTGCATCCGACGGGTCAATCGAAGGTTAGAAGTCGGGCTGAATCTTCGAAAATTCGGGCCCCTGTATCTTAACAACCCGTTGTACTAGGTGCGCCCCCTTCACAGAATTTAAATAGGTCTACTAGGACTACAATCTGGCGGAGTTTTACTGAGATAGGCGACAACAAAATTTTAGGTGGGGACACTTGGGAAATTTTACCCCACATGTATCTGCTTTCGATTTGATCTCAAAAACTTGTAAATCATCTACCTGAATATACTAACGCTAAGATATGAGGGCAGTCCGCCACAGTCCAATGAAAACTTTGTCCAGGATGCAATTCCCAGAAAAACCATTCTTTGGTGCTGATCCTCGCATACAACCGGCGTTCCAGGATTTCCAGCACATGCTTTCATGTCTCCGTCAGCTTCGACCATTGTACAGAAAACGTTGTTTAAACTTGCGTTTCCCTTATGCATGTACATACAGTATTTCCACGCATTCAGTACTACTTGACTATACTGGATTGGTTTAGCAAACACTTTTGAAGATGGCCCCACATAGCTCTGCCAGCCAAATATCAAACAGGATTTGTAATCGTCGTCAAGTCTAGTAGGCGCTATATCCATAAAACGCACTTTCGAATCGCACAAATCAAAGGGTTTCACTAACTTGATTAGAGCGATATTGTGGTCATGGTCATGAAACTGAACTTTATATTCGGGATGAATGTATGCATGCAATAGTCTTATTACTTGAACTGATCCTGTTCCGTTTAAACCAACGGCTTGGAGCGAAATTGACTAAGATGAAATAAATGCTATTTAAAATAACTTTATGAAACTTTTCAAATACATATTTATATTGTTACGACGGTACATTTTGAAAATGTAGCGTCAAAAAGTACTTTTCTACTCGTTATGTTAATGTTTTAAATGTCGCTTTATGTCTTATTGTTAGAACACAGAATATTGTGAATTATAGTAATGCAATAAAAATATCAATTTTGGAATAATATAATCACTTGTCGATCAATTTGAACACATTGCGCTGCAGTGAGTACCCAATCAGGAGAGACTAAAATGCCACCGCACGGAGCAACCGTTTTAAACTGAATAAGCCAAGGAAATTTACTGCCCTGTACTCTCGTGCCTATTAAAAAAATTCCACTGCAGGCTTTCCAATTTGTCAAAGTCAAAAATATTACCAGAAAGGTGGACATTTTTCCTCAACAGACAACTGTCAATATTTGTTTACAACGTTACATACTTCAGAGCATCATTTCTATTGAGAAGTTAGCGAACAAAACGTGATACATTCATTTTTTGAAAAAAATGCAATTTTGTTTTGAAAATCTGGTATTTTTTAAATAATTGTGATAATTGACTTTTCTTTATTATTTTGTGGGTTTCCCTAAATTGTCCCAATCCGGAAAGAAAATTGAAGAAAAAAATTAAAATTAACAAAATGATGGCTGTTTTTCTGAACAGCAAAAATTTGGATTTTTTTAAATATGCGTATTAGATATTATTATTTCCGCTTATTTTATATATTCAAACAAAAGATATTATATCTTTGTTCAAACATACGCTGGGTTATTATAGCGGACTCTGGGAGTCACGCGGATTACTAGTTGTTCGAGAGACGATGCACTGGGACACTGTACTCAAGTTCTGAGTTTAATATTTTAACCAGTTAATCTAAAGTACATATGATCTTTAATTCAACAATAAATCCCGAGTGTTTATTTATACCTCATAGTCTGTGCTTTATTAACATGTAAAATACGGGAAAAAGTTCCTTTCTAACTGGTAACGGGTAAGAAGTCACTTGATTATGATCCTCAGGGCGCAGCTCCATGGAGGTAGATTAGTAGAATAGTGGAACAGTTTTGATAAATGAGGTGACTGCTAGCACTTGCGCAGGCACCTCATTGGTCAAAACTGTTCCACTCCCAGCAAAAGGAAAGTATTGATACGAATTGAATTGAAAAGACTAAGACAGCCTGCAAATCCCGCTTTGCGACAATGACGCATTGGACGAATTCTAGATCAATCTAAAATATCTATATCTTAAACCTATATACCTATCTACCCTATACCTATATACCCATCCACATATCACTACTTTTCAACCGAGCAATTCACGCCTACCCCAAAAGGGAAACGGCTTAATGATATAATGATAATAATAATAATATAAGGAAGCAATAAATCAAATTTTGATAGCCAAAACAGGATGTCATACATAGCCCTCGGTATCAAATTTTATCTGTACGCCTGCACCTTTTTTCGCATAAAATAGATATTTTATCTGCGAGGAAGCAATAAATCATCCTTAAAATAACTATGTGACGCAGTATAAATCACCAGGAAAAGCAAAATATAACCTTGAAAGTATTTACGTGAAAAAACTCTTGACATAAAAAATAACCTTGAACCTGTTGTTACATGCAATTGGCTGGCAGAATTGAGCGATATTATTTTATGACGTCATCAAGGAATGTTCTAGAACGGTCTCGATGTCAACCTCACACGGACACGCGCACACAGGCTTACCTCACACAGCCACGCACTAATACTAATTGGGCCAGAACTCCCCCTATATATCTACTGTCAGGAGTTTGGGCCTTCGAGGAGGTCTTGAGAGACATCTCTCGCTATTTCACAGTTACTGACGGAAGAGCGGGACGTGGGAGGGCGGGTGGTAGTCAGCGAGAGTGCTGGCAGCGCTGGTAGTGAAGTAGACGGGGAGGAAATTTTCCACACGCCACGTCTGCTAACAGCGCTAACAGTTCGCAGCCCGCTGTCGAGCGGCACGTCGAGGAAAGAGAAAAAGCGGAACTGCGGGAACGAAGAAAGCGAGAAGGCGTGGAAGAGAGCGTCTAGCACAAGTGAGGGGGAGGATCTCTTGAATGGGAAGAGACAGCCAAGAGAGTCCGGAAAAAAGCACGATCGAGATTCAATTCAAGAGAAGAATAAGAACACTTAGCTCATCTCCAAAAAAAATGCAGGGGCAGTCGGAGAAGGAGGCACTACGGATACTGTTAGGCGAGATCAGGGGACTAAGGGAAGACGTAAGGGGGACTAAGGAGCAGATGGAATGTATCAGGGAGGACTTGAGGATTAGATATGAGAAATGGGAAAATGAGGTGAAAAAGCTAAAGGAGATAGTAGAAGGATTAGACAGGGAGGTAAGGTCGGTAAGGAAAGAAAAAAAGTTAAGATGGAACCGCTGGAAGAGGAGATTAGGGTATGGAAGGTAAGGACGGAAAAAAGACTTGAGAAGTAGGAGAGCAGGTCAAAGTGAAAGTAGGTGACAGGGGGGAGGGCGAGATGAAAGGTATTTGGGAGAGGGTAGGGAATATGATAGAAGAGAAGGTGGGAGATCGTAGGAATGAAAAGAAGAAGAGGGCGAATAGGAAACGTATAATGGCAATGGAGTTCAGAATGGAGAGAAAAGAGAAGGCAGACAGGAGAAATAATATTGTGATAGGAAGGTTGCAGGTAAAGAGCGGGGAGGAATGGGAGGGTGTGGAAGCGCTGCTACAGGGCATAGGGTTAAACGCAAGCTAGGGTATCGCAAAATGAAAGTAGGTGAGCAAAATGTGGTGTGGGACAAAGAGAAAGAGGTGTTGAGGAAAGTGTAGGGAAATTTGTTTCGTAGGAAATAGGGGGGTTTCTAGATGGATAGGGGTTCAAGGCAAGGGTGTCCGCTTTGCCCAACCCTTTTCGCGATTTTAATCGCAGATATGAGAAGTAAGCTAGAGGCCGAAGTGACAGTGTCGCTGCCAAGAAGCCAGGAGGTCTTAAAGGAGATGATGAGGAGATTGAGAGGATACCCGGATAAGAATAGGTTGGAGCTAAATGGAGAAAAGTCCAAGGTTATGGTGTTCAGGAAAGGAAGTGGAAGGGATAAGGAAGTAGAATAAAACTAAAAGGGAAAGGCGGTGCAGAAGGTGAAAATGTTTGTGTAACTTGACTTCTTGTTTCGGAGAAATGTGGGTGTGTTCGATCACATAAAAGAAAGAGTAATGAGGGCAAATGTGGTGATGAGGCAGGTATGGGGGTTGGGAAAGAAGTTATTCGCAGATGATTTTGGAAGGAGAATGAAATTGTTTGACTCGCTAGTGATGAGTGTTTTCTAAAAATATGTGCAATACAAATTTCGATAGAGAATCGGTTCAATCATGTAGATTCGAGAAGCATTCGGCCTATCTTTTTTAGAAAAAAAGTTATTTAATAAAACGTAAGCCGATGGGTACCCGGGTACCCGGGTGGCAACACAAAGGTTAAGTAAAATTCAAAAAATGGATTTATTAATTTTACCACAGTCTGTGCGGGCTTGAATATTATGTACCCGCATTGAATGTATAGTGTTATTACATAACTTAGGTTATATGTTATTATGTGCAGTATTGGAATCTTACAAGCGCTTTTGGTATTAATTAATAATACAAAACAAAATTCATGCTCTTGCGGTAACATCCCTAACCTCAATATGGTGGTAATCACAACATTTTGTGAAACCCGTTAGAATTGTTTACAGTGTATATGCGCTGATGATACTCTCAGTCGACAAGAACTCGACATTTTGGATAAAATCGAGAAACTAGAAGAAATCGAGAATTCATCAGAGTCTCAGGAGGCCTTTAATGAAAGTTCTTTGAGGGTTACAAATGATATCATTTGTACCCCTCAAAGAACTCTCACGACGTGCATGCGTTATGCGTCAAACATGTGACTCACAACGTGCGAGCGGTATGCGTCGCACGCGTGACTCTCATGACCTGCGAGCGATATGCGTCTCAATTGATGACGCATATGTCGCGGTATATGAAGGCAAAGTCGTGACGATGATCCGCACGCGTGCGTCGCATTACGCCGGCACTGTGAGGGATAAATTGTTATCTGGGTATTTGCAATATTTTTGCATATTCTCAATTTTCTACTTTGATTTAATTCATATTTTTGCCTAAAATTAAAAAATGTGTGAATATGCTTCCAAATTGTATATACTTTTGTAACAGATTTGGAATTTTCCGAAAATTTCGCCCTTGAAACAAGACACTGTACAATAACTATTTTTTACCATTTTCGTCCCAAAAAACCACTAATTTTATTTTTAAACAATTACAATACTCGAATCCTGTCCTTTATTTTCAATATTCATTGCAATCACAATGAGATAATAAAATTTTTATAATATGAGAAACTTAATCTACAAACCTGTTTACAAGTTCAGATTTTTTACCACTATTAGGTTGCTTCCAGCAACTTGAACACCGTCTCAATTTACCAAAACTATTTTTTTCTATTTCACACTTGCCCAATTTCGTACCCGGAACATCATCTTCATTTAATTTAACTCCAACAAGAAGTACAATTGTATACATTTTTACAAAATATCAGCGCAACTTTCATATTACGCGGGATGCACATGGCAGCCGCACGTGCGCAAATAAACTTCCGATAGTTAGGTAAAACGGTCTATTTAAAAAATATTGTCCTCTCCTGAGCTGAATTAATTAAGATCAAAGTTGAACCCTTATACGCGTAAAGCCTATCACAAGCATAGGAAAATGTTACATTTCTAACTCTCTTAAACTATTTTTACAGTTTTATTCAAAAACTAATATATGTTAGAAGGGGCTTCGTGAAGATTTCTAAAAAATTTCAGAATTTTTGTCCTCTTAGTTTGAGAATGAGAGGTATGCAAAGATTGAGGACTTTGAATTTTTCGAAAAATAAAACAAGCACGTGATATCTATCCGGCAACGCTGTCGGAGCACCTAGCGGGTGTAGTGCATGCACAACATCTTTCAATCTTTCATGAGAAACTTTCTTTTTCATAAAATTACCTTTAACTACTAATCTAACTGACATTTTCAACAAATGTCACGTTTTCATTTGCAGTCAATGAGCACAACTGTCAAAGCAGACACGATGAAAAATGCGACGTTGCTGCGTCAGATCTTTAGGAGTAAAAGTGTACTTCTATGTATACGCAACTTCTCTATGTGTAGCGTCCAATCATAGCCAACAAATTTCTTATAGGTTTGACAGGAAATTAATTAATAAAAAATTATACCGGCATAATTATCTAATTTTTGACTTTCTTGAACATAAATAAGCTACATATTGTACATTTAAGGGTTACATAAGGGTTAATAAAACTTACATCACTCAAACAGTATTATTTTCCGACATAGACTTAGGACTAACTTTTTGCAGATAGTAAAAAACATTAACGTCCTGAGAACGTTCTAAAGACGTTCCTAGGACGTTTGTGTCAGTCCAATTGATGTCCTAAAGACATCCCATATTCCAAATACCGTCTTTGAAACATGGGACGTCTTAAGTACATCAATTGGACTGACACATACGTCCTAGGAACGTCTTTAGAACGTTCTCAGGACGTTAATGTTTTTGTGCCCATTGGGAAGGCTTCCAATATTTGGCTGAGAAAGGACGTCCTGTATCCAGAAACGGAAGGATATGTTATTGTGATTCAGGACAGGGTTGACAGCACCAGAAAGTATCGCAGAGACGTGCTACATCAAGACGTAGTTGACCGGTGCCGATTATGTGGAGATACTAAGGAATCCATCGAGCACATTATTGATGGTTGTCGCGTAACGGCTCAAAGAGAATATACGCACAGAACGCACACTTAATCGAAATTTGCAGGCAACGTACATAACCACGATCGACAAGTATAGCGAGCTAAGGCATGAAGTAAAGACAATATGGTGGAATGTGAAGCATGCATCTATTCATCCTACTGTGATTTCGGCCACAGGCAATGTGCACGCAAGATACGCTGAACATCTTGAACATTTAGGAGTCAGTAGGGTACTGGCATAAGTTCAGAAGGCGGGTTTATTAACCACTAGTCGCATTGTAAGAAACTTCTTGGACCATCAGGAAGCAAGCGACTAAATACCTGTGGAGTGGCAGATGGTAGTTCTAAGAAAACATCCAGAAGGGACTGTTGTCACGTCCAACACTCGCGGCTGCTGTGTAAGTAAACTGTGGTAAAATACGAACTCCAAACCACACCATATTCGTAATTTTGTACCTACAACATCACCGCAAATGATTCCAAACATCGTATTAAATTAACTCATTGCATACTCATCTCATCAGGCACTTGACTTATTCCGTGACTATGATGAAAAACCGGGTTCACCGGAGAACAAGTTTAGAGAAAAAAAATTAGCTATGGAGTGATACATGGTAGCTCTAAGAAAGCATCCAGAGGCGACTGCTGTCACCTCCAATACTCGCAGCTGCTGTGTAAGCATGACAGCGGTAAAAGACGAATTGCAAACTACACCATGCTCCTAATTTTGTGCCTACAACATCATCGCAAATGATTTCAAACATCGTATTGAATTAACTAATAACATTCTCATGTCATTAGTCACTTGACTTAGTACGTGGCATGATGGAAAACAGGGTTCACCCGAGAACAAGCTTGAAGAAAAAAATTAGACTTACTTTATATAGAAAAGATTTATTAGAAGATAAATATTTTATTTAATTATTTGAAATTTAATATTTCATTTTTAGTTACATAGGTTACATATAGACCTCGGTTCTAACCCCTAATGTCACCTCTTTTTCATGAAGGTTCAGCTGAAAAGTTTCGCTATTTCGATTGTGTTCATATATGTTATTTCAGCAACTTGGAAGTCTATAATAATATATCACTTTCCTGGAAATGATGAACCATTTCATTATGTCCCATTCTAACACTTTTGCAAGAGTATTAATCATTTTTATTCCGAAACGCTGTATACTTTGAGGTTAATCTACGATTGCACGCTGTTTTCCCAAACAGCACTTTCTGTTACAAGTATGTGATTACTCTGGGGGGATAATGTTAACTGATTCACTTGTAACATATTATTGCTTTGAGTAGGACATATATTGTCACTGAGTGACCACCAGGGAAGTCCTTAGTGACTGGTTTTCTAAATCTTGTTACAAGCATGTGACTACTCAGGCTAGTAACTGTGTTAGCTGGTATAGTCCATCAGCGGTTTAAATCACAGTTTCCGATTTAAGTTAAAATATTGATAATTTTTGACCAAATTCTGTCAAAATACACGAATTACACGTACGAAAACGAGCGCGAGAGCGTACTCGCGTACCGTACACGCAGAAAAAAGAACCTTATATTTTACTGAAAACTAAGTGAAATCTACTGATCTTCCAAGTACGTATATGGACAACACGGCAGTTCAGTAAATGTTGCAATTATAGGCAACTGAATATGACTATCATTTCTGGTTACCAGTGCCAATTCTGAAGTGGTGCTGACCTGCGGTTCACTGAAGAAGTGAACTGCAATGTTCACGAAACGTCGGCAAGTTTCGTAGTTTTGCACACGATTGAAACCCGAAAAAGCCTTAAATTTAAATTTATCATCATGAATCATCGTGAAAGTATCAAATCTATTATCAATACAAACATTGGTGGGGAAAGAGACGATTTTGCAAACAAACAGTTGGATTTTTAGGAATAAACATGAATTTTTAACCAAGAAGCTTAACTTTCTACCAGAAACGACCAATTTTCAACAAAATATATGAATACAACACCAGAGGTGAATCTTCAGCCAGAAAAATGGAAAGTTTTAATGAAGAAGTTCAACTTTCAACCAAGTAGTTGAATTTTGAAACAACCACAATCGAAAAATACCGGGTCTGGTATATCACGCACAGATCCGATTCAAAGATTTCCGGGCAGGTCGACTTCAGACCCGATCGGAATAATACTGGATCGGGTATTTGAGAGACCAGAACAGAAATCCTTGGATCGGGTCTTCCAATGCAGACTGCTGGATTGAGACCCGAATATATCGGTCAGGTTCCGGGTCTTGCACATCTCAGTTCCTCGGAGAAGGTATACTTTGTACACCTGGTGCATAGATTGGACGTTCCGAGAGTTTTGCTCTCGACTCCCGACAGATGCCTGCTGGACTCCCGGGAAATTCCCGTTAGATTCCCGACAGTGAACTCCCAGGAGACTCCGGTCGATTCCGGGGGAAATTATCACATGGGAAACGTATAAGAGGATTATTATAGGGGTAATGCGACCAACGGCCCGTCGCGTCGTCAGGTGCCGGCGGCTTCGTGACGTTTATGCAAGGTGCCAGTCGAGAAAACGAGAGACCCAACAAGGGCCGGCGGAGACGCAAATTTTTCTAACAAGGTTGCCATTTCGGCGGATGGCCTGGATCGCCAGATTCAAGAGCTGGAGAGGCATCGCTATCCCATAGAGACACGACACAAGTCGCTCACAATGAAGAAACAGCTCGAGATGCTAGCGACGGAGCAAGACTGACGACGACGCGCCGGGACTCGTAATCGTCCTCCTCTTAGTATCTATGTGCAAGCTAGTCATAATTGTATTAATTGAACGAATTTCTGATGTAAGTTTGAAATAAGTTTCTGAGTTCACGAAATTGAGCTAGTATTTCACTGATTTCGGTTCTTTTTTCAAGGAAACGATTGCTATAACGTTCCTCTATCACATTTTTAATTTCAGGTTTGATCTAGTGAACAGCTTTATTCGAGTTTTAAGTAACGTCTAGAAAAGCGAATTTGTTGAATGCGGAGACTAGGTAATCAGTCAGAGCGTCAATTTTATTATTTATATCTGTGTCTGTTTCTTGTTGCAGAGTTCAGTTTACAGTTCGAGTGTCGACATGATGACGCTCCTATTCCTGGTGTTCGTCGTTCCGAACCTTCTTACTGTCCTATCAGATATCAGTCTCCTAAAAGGTCTCTTTCTTCTGCCAGACCTTACTTTTCGGACAATGTTTTCTCATCAAGATTGGCATGTGAATAATTGTTAAGGAATTTCCCCTAAAATCATTGTAATGGAAATTGCACCAAAGTTTTGAAACTTTTCCCTATCAATTATGTGAAAATTTCCCTAAAATAAGTTGATGAAGTTTTTGTTCAAATTCTCGGAACTTTCCACGAATTTTTTGAAACCATTTTCCAATAATATTGTGAAATATTTCCTACCATTCGGGCAATTATTCCTGACATAATTTGGAGCATATGTTTTCTGAATATTTGGAAAACATACCCAACTATATTGAGGAAATATTGCGAAATACTCACAGATGTTGGAAATTTTGTTCCAAGCCTTTGAATTTTCTACTAAGAAGATTAATTTTCTACCAAAATGGATGAATTTTGAACTCCTAAAGACGAATTTTCTACAAAAAAATTTTTTTATTACTTGAATGTTTATAGTCGCATCAACTGCCAGGGTCATTAGCGACTGTACTGTAGGGTTGATTATGAACTGTAGGGTATCTGTAGGGTATTATACCAAGAAACAGAAGCGAAGCTTTCAGAAAGCACGTCCAGCCTCGCTTCCTGCTTTGGGAATCGAACCCGCGCCAGCGTGGCTGCGATTCAGACAACCAAACGCCTCTTGATAATAGAAATCGAATTTCGCGTTTGAAGCTCGATAACATGCAATTATATGCACGCTTTGCGTGTTGTCTAAGCGCTGAGTACATCGTCCGAACGCTTAGCGCTTAGCACTTCCAACGCGATTACATCGCTTTTTCGTCCGTGCACTTCTTTTTCTGTATAAACTTACACGAGAGCAATGCAAAGGGTGGAAAAGAAGTCTGTGATATATTTCACTCCACAGGTAAAAATATGTACCAAAATCTGACTTTTAAATCGTCGTAGCGCAAAAACTGTTCATAATTTTATAGTTCTTAGTTTTTGCCATAAGGATTTTTTGATCAGGACAGCACGAACTAAAAAATATCGAAAACTTTGAAAATTCCACCGGGACCTTTCTACATTCTCATCATAATGAGAAGGTATTGGTTTTATGTGAAAAATGCCTTTCGTGGATTCCATGAAACGTCGACGTTTTGAGGCCCCCTGAATCAGAAAAAATAGTTTTTACGTCGGTGTCTGTCCGTCTGTCGTCGTCGTTGTCATCGTCGTCGTCTGTATATCGGATAACTTTCGAACGACTAATCGGATTGAATTGTGCCTTGGCACTAAGTTTCAGGGACGAAAAAAAAGATCGAGTTCGTTAACCAGCTATTTTGGATAGAAATTCAAAAAGTGAGGACACTTTCAAAATTTTTTAGACCATTTTTTTGCGAAATTTATAAATTCCATGGAGGGCCGCCCGTAGTTCTTGAAAATTAAAACAAATTATTCTTACGACTTTTTTCAATAAAAAGAAAATTGACAGAGTTATAGCATTTTCAAAATCTCCCCAAGAAAGCGAAAGTTAAAATTTTAAGCCAATTAAAGCATGATATAAAAAACGTTACGAGAAGAAAAGTGTTAATTTTTAATTGTCTTACAAGATTCTCATGACGACTTTTTCAGTATTCTTAAAAAATTGAAAATTCCAATTTTATTGGCACAAAACATAATGAATTATTACGTTCTCATCATAATGAGAAGGTATTGGTTTTACGTGAAGAATGACTTTCGTGGATTCCATCAAATGTCGACGTTTTGAGGCCCCCTGAGTCAGAAAAAATAGATTTTACGTCGGTGTCTGTCTGTCTGTCGTTGTCGTCGTCGTCTGTATACCGGATAATTTTTTAAGACTATTAAAACAACCTTTTGAATTTTCTTGAAAAATCGAAAAATAAAATTTTGATCGAAAAAAAAATAATAAACAATCAAAAATTCTATTTGACGGTCAAACTATGCAAGGTACAGAAAAAAATTAATTTAGCAAAAATTTTTGCCTCAAGAAGCTATGAATCATTTTTGACAGGATGCGTAATTTCTGTTTTATTCGTATAAAACCACATTAAAAATTAAAAAGTAAATTTTGGGACAAAAGTTGCTCTCCCAAAAAAGATTAAAACCTCATCAAAATTTGTCATAAATAATTTCATGATAGGACGCGTAGTTTTGTTTTAATCGTAAAAGATAACATGCAGTGTAAAAAAATCAAATTTTGTTGAAAAGCGACACACGGTACGAAAAAAAATTAATCGATAAAATTTGTCAACCCAAAAAGAATTTACAAGTTTGTTATTAGTAATTTTTAGATAGGACATGACGACTTTCTTTCAATCATAAAATATAAGATTAAATATCAAAAAATTAAATTTTTGGAAAAATGACACAAGAGACGAAAGAAATTACAAAAAAAGTTGTTCTACCAAAAAATATCTTCAAATAGTTTATTAACTTTTGTTATAAACATATATTAAGAATAAAAAAATTAACATTTTGGAAAAATAGACATAAGCTATAATAACATTCTATTTAACGAAATTTTTGCCTAAATTATATCTACAAATTTGCTTAGAACCACCTTACGCTATGATGCGTACTTAGGAACAATTTTTTTAAAACACGATACGCTTTCCTCAAATTATAGGAGCAAGACAATGAAAATACTTATGTTTCAATGCCAATGCATGTGATGAATTGTAATAAGATAAATTTGTTGAAATTATACATTTTTCAGGGTAGCTGAGAATAAAATTTAATGCAAAATAAGAAATAAATAATAGATAGATAGATAGATAGATAGATAGATAGATAGATAGATAGATAGATAGATAGATAGATAGATAGACAGATAGATAGATAGATAGATATATATATATATATAGATAGATACATGGATAGATAGATAGATAGACAGATAGATAGATACATACATAGATAGATAGATAGATAGATAGATAGATCTCTTTGCTTCTACCACCACTTGCATGTCATCTGCAAAGCCAACCAGCTTTACACCTTCCGTCATTTCCAGGTCGAGTAGTTCGTCCTACTGAACGTTCCAGAGCGTGGGGCCAAGAACTGATTCCTGAGGGACTCCGCTGTTCACTTCCTTGACACTGGTCGTTCCTTCTGCTTCTAAAACGATATCTCTTTCTGATAAGTATGATGCTATCAGACTAATAAGGCTCTCGACTATTTCTCTTTCTCTGAGGGCTTCAATAATGTATTGCCACGATGCACTATTGAAGGCATTTTTGACATCTATAGCGATGATCGCACGTAGATGATGATCGCACATAGGCTATCTGACAGGCGTCCTGTACGCTCTAACTCATCCTTCAGCCTGATTAGGATCAGTTGTTCGAACAGCTTCCCCTCGACGTCCAACACGGGTATGAGTCTGTAGAAGCTGGTAATTCCCACCGACTTGTCCCTTTTTTTTATCAGAACAAGCTTTGCCTTCTTGCAGGCTTTCGGAAACTCAGCTTTCGCCGCTAGTCCGTTCAGCGCTTTGAATACTAAATCTGGTCTACTTGTTGCCACATACTTGAGCACTTCGGAGGGTATGTTCCGCGGTCCCGGTGCTATGTTGCTTTTTATTTTTGCACATGCCATCTCAAGTTCTTTCGCTGCGAACTCGAAGAATTGTGTCTCTGCTAGGCTGACAAAAGATACTGGCTTATGCTTGGGGAAGAGACAACTCGCCACGTTCATCACGGCTTTCATCGAGAGCTGCGGCTTTATTGGGTATCCAATGAGTCTCTTTTTGACGATGTCGTAGCCCTTGCCCCACACATCTCTGTCTACATCATCGAGTAACCCTTTCCAACCAGTTTTTTTCGATGACTTGATGGCTTTCTGAAGAGTTTTCTCACTTCTTGCGAAGTCTTCCTACAGAGCTTGCTTGAAAGATTCCGGCTGCTTTCTTTTTTGGCATGCAGGCATCGCAGACTGATATGAGAGCTTTTGGCAGAATGTCCGCCGAAGCTTGTCATTCACCTAGGTCGTTTGTGGCCTGACGTAACTTCTCCACGTCGATCCTCTTTGTGTCCCATCCCCTGAACTCGGGTCTCTTCCTACTGGGCCGTGCCGATTTATCTCTGACACTAAAAATTATGTATCGATGGTCGCTGAGTGACTCTTTGTCACTGACTTGCCAGTCATCTACCCTCTTGCCGATGTCAGTCGTTGTGAGCGTCAAGTCCAGTATCGATCCGTAGTCCTGTCTCTCGAAAGCAGGCTTATCCCCTACGTTCTTGACAATCAAGTCCTTCCTGTTCTGTATAACCCTTTTGTTAGGTTTTCTCAGAACTAGTATAGCTGCTTTCTCTTCCCTAGAAACCGCCAGGGCTATGTCGTGCGCCGGATGACTCCTGTTACAATTTATTTGGAGGATCTTAATCATGGCTAGTCGGCGTTCGCGTCACCTCTGACATGCTCGTGCTAGCTTTCGTATGGTTTCTTCTGTCATTTGACTGATTTCCCTTTATCTTACAGTGGACACAGAAGGGGGCATTTTGACATTCCGCGACTTTGTGACCTTCTTGTCCACATTTCAGACAGAGGTTTACTCTGTCTGGTCCTTTACACCCAGTACTATTGTGCCTAATTTCCCAGCATCGGAAGCACCAGTTTTCCTTCATTCTTTCCCTTATTTTACAGCTCGTCCAGCCGATTTTGATCTTGCCTGCTTGAACCAGACGGTGAGCGTTAGTACCCTGCATAAGAAGCTTTGCTTTCTGCATGCCCCGTATGTTGGGCGTAGTGCTTGTACCGTGAAATCTTCGGGTTTCAGTCCGCTTGTCTTGGAGATCGCTTCACTTATTTCTTCCACCGTGGTTACTTCATCCAGGCCTTTGATGTGGAGAACCTTTTCATGATTTTATTTTTATTTTTAAATACTAAATTAATATAAAATTGATTTTATTTATTTGATAATCATACATAAAAAAATATCTGTATGTTTAAGTAGTAGAAATATTAAGATTATATCTAATGTGATTATTTGTTTCATGTGCAATTCTAAAACGAGCGAAAATATTGGAATAATGTTTAATGTAAATATATTGTATAATTTTTGACATTCTTTTGCTCATTTTCCAAGTGAGTGTGAATTTCGGTGTCTCTTGTACATCCTTGTGTTTGAACATTAAATTTTTTACAAATAAGTGTTACACGCAGGTAATTGTTTTTTAGGATACAATAATCGTTTCGAACACGAATAACATTCTTGGTGAACGTGTGATATTTTACCAAGGAAATTCCATGAATTTGATTTTCAGAAGAATGTTTTACAATTTGAAATAACTAGAAGGAAGGAAGTTTTACAAAATTTAATAGGGCTTCCTGGTAAAAAATTGAATTTTTTATGTATCGTATTTTCGCAAAGCAGTAGAGTTGGTTTGATTGTTGCATTATGATTGTTTCTGTTTTTTTATAGATGCCTTATTTTCTAACATGAATCTGAATAATTTTTAATCTTCGTGAAAAACAATAAGTATTAACTAGATAATCGTTACTTATATGTTTTGAAAAAAAGAAATTGTTGAGGAAGTTATAAGTGAGAATTAAAAAGATAAAAAGTGATTGAATCAAAAATGAGTGAATCTATATAATTTTCATGATTAGTTTTTTGCTCTTTTTTTTGTTAATATTTTACGAGTTTATGTAGAGATTCAGAAAAATAAACTAATAATTAACTTGATTATTTCAAAGTTCTTGCAATTAATACTTTATAAGGATACATGATGTATGAAAATAGATTAGAAAATAAGTAAGAAATTGAGTGAGAGGTAAAGAGAAAGGGAGAGATGAATGGAGGCTAGGGGTCGAAAACAGTTTGGAATTCTAGATAGTATGGAATAGTGGTAAATAGGAGTTGAATTTACTAAGAGTAGGAATAGGGGTCTTCGCCTGAGGTTGTAATAGATACTGTTATGGGGGTGTGGTCAAGAACATAATTATTTTCGTTGGTTCGTAGAAAAAATGTGTTTTAAAAGTGGGGTTCTATTTATCTATTGTATCTATCTCATATATATATATATATATATATACATTTTAAAGGGAAAGCTAGTTTTTTGAGTGAAGTGATCATAGAAAGGTTAGCAGAAAAATGGATTATAGTTAAGGTACACAACTTTTGTTTTTCTTTCTTTTTTATAATTAATTGTCATTTTTTAATATCATATTTTAGAGGAAAAAATAGTTAATTTGACAATACGTTATATTTGTATGATTTAGGAAATTTGTGAGAAAAATATTGATTATTTAATTTGTGGCTAATGGATCTTGCAAGAGGTGCATTTAATTGATGACACTGCGAAATGTATTCTTGAATTGACGTCATAGAAACTAAAATAAATTTTTGAACATCTGAGATATGGCAAAAAATTAAATTTTAACTTTGATAATGGCTTGAGTTGCAAACATATCATATTTTAAAAATCTAATTTCATATTATAATGGTTTTGCTGCTGGATGAATAATATTTAATTAGGATGGTGATATTTTATGCCAAGACATGTTGCTTCTCGATGGCTGGATTCTGTAAAATAAATGCAGTAATGAATCAGTATTATTGAACATGTCTAATTTGATTGCTGCAATTCATAAGGAAAATCTTATAGAGAATGTTGGCTGTTTAATGAATGTTAATTAAAAACTAAAAATAAATTAATATTTCTAATTATTTTATATGATGTCGAGTCTACAATTTTATAAAAAAATGTTAATTAAATATCTGCAATAAGATTCAGGATTAAAGAAAAAAAAAGTTATTTATTGAAGTTCTTTCACTTTCTTTAAGGATTTTGAGTTTGTTTTTGGTAAATCAATTAGTGAGCGCTTGAGTCGATTAATGTGTATGACTCTCTGAGAGTTTTTAATTTGAATTTTGATGTTTCCTTTTCCTGGAATTTCTAATACTTCGTATGGTCCTGAATATTGATTGTTGAGTTTTTTAATTTTTCCTCCTTAAATGATTCGATTTTTTCTTATTTTTTGTTAATTTGCATAATTAAAATAATTACCTTACAATCTTCAGAATTCTTTATAACAATGTTAGAAATCTCTTTATATGTTTCGAAATATGTTTCAATATTCTCTTTAAATTAATTTTTTTTAAATAAAAAATCGTTCTAAATTTTCTCATGAATCTTAAGAACAATTTTTATTCTCTCAAATCCTTTCAAAATTTTTGAAGCTTTTCTAAAATTTTTTCTAAATCTTCAAAAATCTGCATTTTGTCAAAAAATTGTTGAAATGATTTCAAATTTTTTCAAATTTTTAATTTTTTTTTAATCTTTTAAAAAAACTTAAAACCTTTTAGATAAATGTCTTTTAAAATGTTTCGAATTTTTCTCACATTTTTTTTTAATTTGCCTAATTAAAATATATATTTTTTTCTTTTCTCCAACCTGGGTAAATTTTTTAATCAAACTTTATTATGCCTCAGTTCAGCAGCATTTCAGCTTGGGAGTAGACTTTTGTTTCGTCTTTAATCAGTGATTTTGATTTTACAAAATGCTGTTGTTAAAGAATTTAAGCAACAGTATTATTCATATACTACTAAGTAAATAATACTTCTAAGTCTCGCCCCTGGCCACCAGCGAGACATAGCCGTCTTGAAGACGAACTCAAGACGAGCCAAGACGCACTTAACACGAAATATGTTTACTCGGGCCTGGACGTTAATGTAATTCAAACGGTTTAAACGATCAGATAATTATAAACCTTGAAATTAAAAAAATGCATACGACAAATACAAGTACAATGAATAAAAATCCAAAATTATATCTTTATGCGCAATATTATAAAGATTACGTGAATTTTAGTGAATGTATAAAAATAACCGTCCCAATAATCCAGGCTCCTTTACAAAATGTTCAATAATCCACATTGATCGGCATACAATTTTTACAATTATCTGTTTCATTCTATTGGCTTCTGCTAGTTTACAAAATAGAAAAAATTTACCCATTACAAATCATGTTTACATCTGTTGGTATTTTCCATGACTTTGAAGGATTTGAAATTCCAAACAGAACTTGAATTGGTTTCTAATTGGAGTTTCAAAAATCACTTTTCGGATGCGGCGCGACGTCCGTAATTCTGTTCTGATCTGTTTGGATGTTCGAACACTATAACCCAATTGGATTCCCGAATACGCTCTAAATTGGATTCTGTTTGGATTTCCAAATATAATTTTTCAGATTGCGCACCATGTCCCAATATCAAGGATCTGTTTGAATGTCCCAACACCGTAAACTACTTGGATCTCAGAACTAAATTTGATTTCGTTTATGTTTGGATTTTCAAATAGAATTTTGCCAATTGCATACCAAATCACCCTACCCAGATAAAAATTGTGCGAGGCATGTTACCCGCACGGCATGCGAGGCACGCCGTGCCTGCAGGGTGCGAGGCATGTGAGTCGCACTTCGTGATAGGCATGGTTTGTGGCACATGTGCGTCGCACTTCGTGAAATGCATTATTTATAGCAAGAATACATAAGTGAGAAGCGTAGTTTTCAAGGTGAATAATTATTATTACTATAATTTTCACTATAATTATTGTTAAAATGGTTTATTCATAAAAATTAAAATATGCCCAATTTTACCTTAAGCATAAATTAAGAAATTTGTATTAATAACATTATTTAATGCATTTGTCAAAATTGCTTAATGTGCAATGTATTTTATTCATTATAAAACAACAATTTCATAGTATGTTCCTTTACTCGATCGGTGTAAGGCTAAAAGATTATTTTTGGTTATTCTGTAAGTTTATAAAAAGCAAAAAATAAGTTTTAACTTTTTAAACTTTTTTTTTCCTATTATCTTTGGTTCTTTTTTTGAACAGTCAGTATAACCAAAAAAATATTTTAAAAAATTATTATAACAAGTAACATTCTTACATCGCAGTGTAATTACACACACACATACACAAAACAGAAGTTAAAAACTATAAAATAATAAAGTATAAATGAAAACAGTTGAAAAATATTTCTAAAAATGCTTACACCGAGTGAAGAATTTTTTGAAATATTTTTTTATGGTCATCCCGAAAGTTAAAAATTATGCATCTTCAAATACAAAAATAAATTTTCAACCAAAAAAGAATAATTTTTAACAAAATACTTGAATTCTAAACCAAATATTTTAATTTTTATTGGAATTTTCAACCTAATAATTGAATGTTCAACCAAAATAGTTATATTGCTACCAAAAAAAGACAAATTTTCTACAAAATAGATGAATTTTCAAATAAAAAAACTAAATTCTCAACAAAAAATAAAATAGTTTAATTTTAAGTTAGAGAAATAAGTTTTTAAACCAAAAAAATTAAATTTCAACCAACAAAATTAATTTTCTAATAGATGAATTTTCAACTAAAAAAGCTACATTTTCAACAAAAAATAAAATAGTTTAATTTTAAGTTAGAGAAATAAGTTTTTAAAGCAAATAAAATACATTTTCAACGAAATAGTTAAATTTTCAACCAAACAGATGAATTTTCAACTAAGAAGATTAAACCTCTATCGAAAAAAATGTCAGCGAAAAATGGAATTTTAGTTAAAAAAATTAATTTTCAATAAAAAAACTTATTTTCTACCAAAAAAGAATATGTTTTAACAAAATACATGAATTTTCAACCAAATATTTTTGTTTTTATTGGAATTTTCAAACAAGAAGGTTAATTTTCTACTGAAAAAATACCATTTTTCAACAAAATAGATGAATTTTCCAATAAAAAAGATCAATTTTTAACAAAAAATAGAATAGTTTAATTTTCAGTTTAAGCTTTAAATAAATAAAGTTTAAAGTTTTAAATAAATAAATTAAAAAAGTGTTAAAAATTTGAAACGATTTCAAATTTTTTTTAGAAGGTTTCAAAAGATTTCTCAAAGATTTCAAATATTTTATTTATTTTAAATCAATACAAAGGATTTCATAAATATTAAAAATATTTCCTAAAAATTTTATAAAGATTTCAAAAGAATACAAGAATTTCAAAGGGATGCACCAGATTTCCAAGATTTCCAAGATTTCAAAACATCTTAAAGATTATAAATATTTGAATTTTTTTTTTAAATTTCAACAGATTTCACACAGATTTCAAAATTTAATAAATATTGCAAAGAATTCATAAGAATTACAAAAGATTTCAAGAATTTAAAGATTTCAAAAAGGGTACACCAGATTTCAAAGATTTCAAAACATTTTATAAACGATTTCAATTTTTGTTTTAATTTCAAAGGATTTCACAAAGATTTCAAGAATTCAAAGATCCCAGATTTCAAAACACTTGAAAGTTTTTAAACTATTTAAAAAGATTTCAAGGATTTCAAAGATTAAAATTTTTTTTTAAAGATTCCAAAAGATTTCATCAAGATTTTACAAAGATTTTATAAAGATTTTAAATATTTCAGAAGATTTCAACGAATTCACAAGGATTTCAAAAACGAATTTTCTACAAAAAAAGTTTAATTTTTCAACCCGAAAATATGAATTTTCCGCAAACAAGTTATTTTTCAACCAAATAATTTAAATTTAAACCAAATACATGATTTTTTATAAAAAAGAAAATTTTCAAATAAAATGATGAATCTTTGACCAAAAAATTACTTTCTCACGAAGTAGTTCAACTTTTCACCAAGTATTTGTATTTTCAATAAAAAAAGATAAATTCTCAACAAAAATACAATTGCTGATATTTCAATTTAAAAAAGTTTTTATTTTAAATAAAAAAAAGTTGAATTTATAAAAAAAATATTTCGACAAAATAGTTAAATCCTCAATCAAAAAGATTCATTTTCAATCAAGAAGATTAATTTTTTGCCAAAAAATACAAGTTTACCACAAAATGATTAAATTAAAAAAAATATAAATTCTCAACGAAAAATACAATAGTTGATAAGTAAACTAAAAAATATTTTTGATTTCAAATCAAAAACATTTCAATTTATACAAAAAGACGAATTTTCAACAAAAAAGTTGAATCCTCAGCCAAAAAAAAAAAAATAAATTCTAAACCAAATATTTGCAATTTTAATGAAAAAAGGATGAAATTTATACCAAAAGAGATAAATTTTCAAACCAAAAAGACGAATTTTCAAAAAAATTGTTGATTTTGCAAATAAAAAAACAAAAATCTTTCAGTCCAGAATAAAACCTTTAATTGAGTTTGTTTGAACAATCATCAATATTTATTGATTGATAGCCAGGCATCTTTGCTCAGTAATTAGCTCTATGTACATTGAACAGAAGTTTAATTTTCTGTTTAAAAATGAAGACGATGATAATAATATGTTCAAAGTATGTTATTAAGAATACATTTTTTATTGTCATCAAATTGTCCTTGAGAGTCAATGGTCATCGGTCATATGTCATTGATCATTGATGATTTTCACTGGAATTTGTTTATTATGAAATTTAAAAAAAATTAAAGTTAATTTTATGAATTCCATGAATTCTGTGAATCTTGTGAATTCAATGAATTCCGTGAATTCCATTAATTCCGTGCATTTCGTGAATTCCATGAATTCTGTGAATTCGATGAATTTCGTGAATTCGATGAATTCCATGAATTCGATGAATTCCGTGAATTCCACGAATTCCGTGAATTCGAGGAATTCCGTAAATTCCACGAATTCTGTGAATTCTATGAAATCGTTAAATTTCCTATAACAAATAATAATTTAAAGCTGAAAAAGATAAATTTTCGATGAAAAATGAAACAGCTAAATTTTCAGTTGCAAATATTGATTTTTAACCAATATGGCAAATTTTCAACTAAAAAAATGAAATTTCCGCGCAAAAAGGGTGATCATTTTCTATTTGTCAACTCAAATTATTTATAACAAAGTTAAGTTTTATGTTAAAACTATTTTCAGGAGTTTGATAAGTCTGCGAAAATTTTTCGACGGACATAAAATAGAAAATATGTTTATGCGACAAAAATTGATAAAAATTTTCTATTTGTAAACCATGATTATTTATAATAAATCTAGAAATTAAGTGTAAGCAAAGTTCTGTAGATTAGTAAATTTTAGGAGATACTCAGATACATATCACATAACAACGAATTTTTTATAGCAACAAATGTAGAAAAACAGTTTATTTCTTTATAATGTAATAAGGTTTGTTATTTAATAAAATGTAGCATTCATTTACAGATATATTTAATAAAAATAGATCACTGAATAAAAACAAGAACATTATTGGTCTCCTCATATTGCAGAATTGAACAAGTTGAACACAACTTTGCTTGATCTGAATATTGAAAAAGTTATAAATAACTATTAAAATTGTATATATAAATTTTATGATACGTGTATGAAATATGAGATCAAATCGCGCATATTTTCATTCTTATTAGCAATTATTTTCACAAAACAAAGTAATAACTTTGGAGATTACATTTTATATGTCATGGCAGCAGTAGACATATTTTATACTTTATTTGATTTACTTCTTTGTTTTATTAATTTTTTGTTGAATCCCCACTAGAATAAGTAAATTTGAAAAATACCCAAAGTTGTTCAAATTAATCTATTTTTATTAAAATGTTAGTTGCCTTTCAGCTTTATTTAATTGATGAAACGAAATGTATGGATCTAAGTCAATTTTTAGCAATGTACTGCAATTTAAATAGAAAAAGCTGCATTGACAAGCGTGATTTTTGAAAGCATTTTTTTTTAAATAAAGTGTTTTTTTTGCCTGCTCAATGAGTGAATAATTGAATCAATAGAAATAAATAATTATTTAAATAATCAAATGTATTTAAAATAAAATTTTCTTTGAATAATTTTGAATTACCTTTGTATCAGCACTATTGTTTTGATAGACCCGACTACTGCAATTATAATTTTTATCGAATAAACCTGACAATCTAGAAATCTAATTGACAATATCTATGATAAAGAGGGAAATATCATTTCTTTTGTGCCCATTAGGAATAAACACATGTCATAATATGATATAAATTTTATCGGAAATGTGTATGATGTTTTGAATTCTATTAGTTAATTAGTTTATCAATTAATTATTTATTAGTCTTGCTAAGATCAGTAACCATTCACGAACTCACTGTGATTCCAAAAAAGCAAGGTGAGTTATATACTTTGTTTTAATTGTTTATATCTAATAAACCCTTTTTACATACTTCTAAAAAATTTATATATTCGAGGTGAAATTATTTATATATATATATATAAAAACTAAAGGTTAACAACCACCGCAGGGTCCCACTGGGAGTAACTGTCATCTAAAAATTCAAAAAAAATTTCAAGGAATTGTGAATCGACTTCTATAATTTGAAGGAATTTCAAATTTTTAAAAAAGATTTTATGGTATTTCAAAAAATTCGAAGGAATTTTGAAGAGCCTAAAAAGTTTCAAAGGATTTAAAAAGGATTTAGAGAATTTGAAATATATTTCAGGATATTTAAAAAGATTTTCAAGGAATTGTGAATCGACCTCTATGATTTGAAGGAATTAAAAATTTTTCAACAAGAATTTAGGGTATTTAAAAAAAGGATTAAACAGTTTTAGACATTTGAATTATATTTTACGTTATTTAAAAAAATTTCAAAGAATTGGGAACCGACTTATATAATTTGAAAGAATTTCAAATTAAAAAAAAAAGATTTTAGGGTAATTTGAAAAAAGGTTTAAAAATGTTTTAGAGGATTTGAAATATATTTTAGCTTATTCTAAAAAATTTCAAGGAATTCTGAATCGACTTCTATAATTTGAACAAATATCAAATTTTTTAAACATATTTTTGGGTATTTCAGAAAAGGATTTAAAAAGGTTTTAGAGGATTTGAAATATATTTTAGGCTATTTAAAAAAAAATGTCGAGAAATTGTGAATCGACTTCTATAATTTGAACGAATTTCAATTTTTTTAAAAAGATTTTAGGGTATTTTAAAAAAGGAGTTAAAAATGTTTTAGAGGATTTAAAATATATTGTAGGTTATTTAAAAAAAATGTTCAAAGAATTGCGAATCGACTTCTATGATTTGAAGAAATTTTAAATTATTTAAAAAGATTCTAGGGTATTTAGAAAAAGGATTTAAAACGGTTTTAGAGGATTTGAAATATATTTTAGGTTATTTCAAAAAATTTCCAGGAATTGTGAATCGACTTCTATAATTTGAAGAAGTTTCAAATTTTTTAAAAAGATTTTAAGGTATTTAAGAAAAGGGTTTAAAACGGTTTTAGAGGATTTGAAATATATTTTAGGTTATTTCAAAAAATTTCACGGAATTGTGAATCCCGTTGTATAATCTGAAGGAATTTCACATTTTTTAAAAAGATCTTAGGGTATTTTAAAAAATTCGACAGAATTTTGAAGAGCTTGAAAAGCTTCAAGGTATTTAAAAAGGTTTTAAAGAATGTGAAATATATTTAGGTTATTTAAAAAAAATTTCAAGGAATTGTGAATCGACTTCTATAATTTGAAGAAATTTTAAATTAAAAAGAAAATGTTATGGTATTTAAAAAAGGGATATAAAACAGCTTTAGAGGATTTCAAAATATTTTAGGATATTTAAAAAAAAATTTCAAGGAATTGTGAATCGACTTCTATAATTTGAAGGATTTTCAAATTTTTCAAAACATTTCAAGGTATTTAAAAGAAGGATTTAAGACGGTTTTAGAGGATTTGAAATATATTTTAGGTTATTTGAAAAAAAATCAAGGAATTGTGCATCGACTTCTATAATTTGAAGAAATTTCAAATTTTTAAGATTTTAGGGTATTTTAAAAAATGCGAAAGAATTTTGAAGTGCTTAAAAAGTTTCGAGGAATTTAAAAAGGTTTTACAGAATTTGAAATATATTTTAGGTAATTTAAAAAATTTTTTTAAGGAATTATGAATCGACTTCAATAATTTCAAGGAATTTCAAATTTTCTAAAAAAGATTTTAGGGTATTTAAAATAATTCGAACGAATTTTTAAGAGCTTAAAAGGTTTCAAGGGATTTAAAAAGGTTTTAGAGGATTCGAAATACATTTTAGGTGATTAAAAAAAATTTTGAAGGAATTGTGAATCGACTTGCATAATTTCAAGGAATTTCAAATTTTCTAAAAAATATTTTAGAGTATTTTAAAAAATGCCAAGGAATTTTGAAGAGCTTGAAATGTTTGAAGGAATTCAAAAAATGTTTTACAGACTTCGAAATATATTTAGGTAATTTAAAAAAATTTTGAAGGAATTGTGAATCGACTTCTATAATTTGAAGAAATTTCAAATTTTTCAAACAGATTTTAGGGTATTTTAAAAAATGCGAAGGAATTTTGAAGAGCCTAAAAAGTTTCAAGAAATTAAAAAAGGATTTAGAGGATTTTAAATATATTTTAGGCTATTTTCATATTCTCGGTTGAAAGTTTAACTTTTTTTATAGAAAAATCGTCTTTTTGACTGTAAAATTTCACAATTTGGTATAAAATTCAACTATTTGGTATAAAATTAAACTGTTTTATAGAAAATTCGTTTTTTTTTTATAAGGAATTAATTCGCTTCAATAAAAATTACACTGCATCATTTTTGGTTAAAGATTCATATTTTTTCGCTTAAAAACTCAAATATTGAATTCAAAATTTTTAGAAACAAAAGAAATATAGACTAAAAATAAGCAAATAAAGTTTTGACTAAAATCACATATGTTGCTCAAAATATTTACTCAAAATATTACTCTTATTTTTTGGTAGAAAATTCAAATATCTGGTTAAAAAATTATGTATTTTGTTGAAAATTCGTCTTTCTGTTAGATATTAGAATTTTTTGATTAAAAATGCAATGCATGGTTAAAAATTAATCTTTTTTTGTTGAGCATTCAAGTATTTTATACAAAATTTGTCTTTTTTGATTTTATTCAACTGTTTTTTATTTAAAATTAAAACCTTTTGTGGTTTAAATATCAACTATTATATTTTTTGTTTAAAATTCAATTACTTGGTTGAAAGTTGAACTACTTTGTTAAAAACTAATGTTTTAAGTAGAAAATTCATAATTTTAGTTCAAAATTAATCTTTTCATTTGAAAGCTTGACTATTTTTGTTGAAAATTCAACTATTTAGTTCAGAATTTATGTATTTTGTCGAAAATTCGTGTTTTAGTAGAAAATTAATCCTTTTGATTCAAAATTTAATTACTTGGTAGAAAATATATGTATTTTGTTAAAAATTAGTATTTTTTGGTAGAATTTTTTTTTATTTTGGTTAAAAACGTAATTGTATGGTTTAAAATTAAACTGTTTTAGTTGAAGATTTGAATAGTTTGTTGAAAATTCATATTCTCGGTTTGAAAGTTCAACTGTTTTATAAAATCATCTTTTTGAGTCGAAAATTTCACAATTTGGTATAAAATCATCTTTTTGACTCGAAAATTTCACAATTTGGTATAAAATTCAACTATTTGGTATAAGATTAAACTGTTTTGTAGAAAATTCGTTTTTTTATTGAAAATTAATTTACTTCAATAAAAATTACACTGCATAATTTTTGGTTAAAGATTTATATTTTCTCGGTTAAAAATTAAACTATTTAATTAAAAATTTATAGATACGCCAAAAATATAAACAAAAAATTATTCATATAAAATTTGGACTAACATCACGTCCGTTGTTTAAAATATTTAGTTGAAAGTGTATTTTTTGCTAGAAAATAAAATTTCTTGATTAAAAATGCAATCTATGGTTAAAAATGAATCTGTTTTTATTGAGGATTCAAGAATTTTGTACAAAATTTGTATTTTTTGTTTATATTTAACTGTTTTTTTATTAAAAATTAAAACCTTTTGTGGTGCAAATATCAACTATATTTTTTGTTGAAAATTAGTATTTTCAAATTGAAGAGGCAACTGTTTTGTTGAGAATTCGTCTCTTTGGTTTAAAAATTCAACTACATGGTTGAAAGTTGAAATACTTTGTTAAAAACTAATGTTTTAGGTTGAAGATTCATAATTTTAGTTCAAAATTCATCTTTTCGTTTGAAAGCATGACTATTTTTATTGAAAATTCAATATTTGGTTCAGAATTCACGTATTTTGTCGAAAATTCGTATTTTGGTAGAAAATTAATCCTCTTGGTTCCAAATTTAACTATTTGGTAGAAAATATATGTATTTTGTTAATAATTAGTATTTTTTGGTGGACATTTTTTTTTTAATTTTGGATAAAAACGTAATTGTATTGTTAAAAATTAATCTCTTTTAGTTGAAGATTTAAATACTTTGTTGGAAATTCATTTTTTTTGGTTGTATTCAACTCTTTTTAATTTAAAATTACAATATTTTTTTGTTTAAATATCAACTATAACATTTTTAGCTTGAAAAATCAAGAATTTGGTAGAAAATCCAACTGTTTTGTGAAAAATGTATGTAATTTGTTGACAACACAGATCTGCAAAAAATGGATTGCGATTGTTGTTGGCCAACTGAGGGTAATTTCCGATGTAATTTTCTGCGTTGTACAGTACTCATCCGACATATTGGATCCACCATTTTGGATTTCGACAGTTTGACCTCGATTTCGAAACAAGCAACCCCTTAAACCCTTAAAACTTGTGAATGAGGAAATTTTAATAGGTGGGAATAGTTCAAGCCTCAAACGAATCGAGTAGGACATTCAATCGTCGTTTTCTCAGAAGCATGAAGTCCTAGGTTAATTTACAGGCCAGAATTTGAATCAGTGTGAAAGATTCCATTAAAAAAATGTGTTTTATATGAAGTGTCACATCCGAGCACTCGTAGTCATCGATATTCTAATATTTAGTCAATAAATGTCAACATGAACCTTGCTTTTTAATGTAAAAGGTATCCACTGCCCCCATTCACTCTATTTTTCCTATATTTTGTAGGTATTCATCTATAATTGAAAATAAATTCTATTACTTTAGGTGATTCCTATCGAAAGTTTTACGACATTGAAACGAATAAATAATAATAAAGATAAAGATATGTTTTCCTGGATCTCTTCTTTATACTATGAACGCATGTTGATACAGTTTTTCAAACAGCGCACATTGTTCTATAATAGTTATGAATCTAAGGAAATAGATCCATAAACCACGTCTGAATCATTTTTGTAGGGGCTGGGACAGGAGGTGAAAGAGGGAAAATCAGCAAATCAAAATTAGCTACGTGGAATATGAAGAGCCCACTAGTATACATATGAAGAAATCTTTTAGAGAATTCCATTTCTCTGTAAGTCAGTATTATTTACTGTCATTCACTGTCATATACTGTCATCAACTGTCTTAAATAATGCGGATCGCCGCTGGTACTTTATTGCTCACATTTGCCATTTTCCTTAATTCTATTGGTAACTATAAGATAATATATTATCGTTTTTATAATTCTAAGTTTAATTTTCAAACAGGTCAATAAATTTTCTACCAAGATTCGTTTTCAGCCAAAGAAGATAAATTTAAGAGAATCATACAAGCTGACTAAAAGTATTTCTCAAATTTGAAAAAATCTTCATTAGTAAAAAAACTGGTCTCAAATCTTCCAGAAATTTTTAGAAATATTAAAATTACACAGGTGGAAATATTATATCTAGTTTATATGTAGTGTCAAGTATTATTAATAATATTCATTTGTTTCATATCATAAAGTCTATAAAACAAATGAATATTATATATAATACTTCACACTATATATAAACTAGATATAATATTTCCGCCTGGGTAAATTCTTTTTATGAGTGAATTTTTTAATGTAAAAAATTATTTAAACTTTTATCAGGAATCTGAAGAAAAAGTGTTGTATTTTCTTTAGAGCACGCAAAATCCTCGAGAAAAATCTACATATGATTTAAATATCTTAAATAATTTACATAACTTTTAAAATAATTCGCATTTTTCCGAAAAATCTGTATTAAAAATATTTAAGATTTTGAATCAATGTCCTTAGTTCAAGAAGATTAAACAATTTTAGAAAAATTTGAAATAATTTCATTTGAAATTTCTTTAAGTCAGGTAATTTTCGGTATGTTGATGTCTCGGAATTGCACCGGTTTCCTCTTGAGTAGTGCGATAGGCCATGTAGACATATGTTCTATGAATCATTATTTTCATTCAGCGACCCAATCGCTTCACGATATGGCACCTTGCCCAACAGATTTTGATGCTTGCCATAAGCTGATAACAACACATGTGGATCAGCTGGTATGCTGATCGAGTTAGCATCTACAAGATGAAAAGTCTTCAGCAGTCGATCCTTGTAGCTGGCTCCAGAAATGAAGATGGGACCATCCTCTTCTTCTCTCTTGATTTTCATCCCCAAATAAGGGACAGGTTCACTGACTGTCACTTCGAAGACACGTTTCAGCTCATCGACAACTTTCCTCAAGATTGCTTAATCCAGTCCCAGAAGGAGATCGTCATCAACATAAAACTCCATTATGGCAGTGCTTCCCTGGAAGTCACCTACATAGACACACCTGTCGGCCTGGCACTGTCGAAAACCAAATTCTTGTAGAAAGTTGTAAAACTTTTGGTTCCAACACCGTGGGGATTGTTTCAGTCGATATAGGGACTTCTTCAGTCTACACACTAGTCAAATTCATAAATACTGTGTGCTCTCAGCACAATTTGATTCCACAAGAGTAATTTTAAACTCTATTGTCCTGCTGTTAGCTAATTTTTTTTTTTTCTTCAAATAAAGTTTTCTAACTCTTTTTTTTATAAAGTTACTTATCGATAGGAAAATTGTTTATACTTTTTTAATTATGAAATCATTCAGTTTATAATGTGTAATTATAAAATCTTTTACTATCAAAGTTTTTTATTTTACATCTCCATTTTTAAGGGTACATTTTCAATTAAAAGTATATTAAAATGCTGTTTTGAAGACTTACACAATACAGGATTAATATCATTCGAAACTGAAATTTATTGACAAAAAATGTTTCAAGTTAATCAACTATAAATATAAATTAATTAAGTTCGTGTATACGAAATTGAACAATAATTGATTGATTTTACAGGGCGATTCTGAATCTGATCAAATTATATAATTTAAAGATTTTGACGATAAAAATTGAACTGTTTCAATTTGAAAGACTTAGTAGTTAATCAAATGTAAACTTCTGATTGAAACTTTATAAACTGTCTATTGTGTCTGTCTAAATTATATCATTTTTAACGACCTCAATTTGAAAATTGGTAATTAAGAAAAATAATTTTTTTTTAATATTTAGCAATGTTTGACTGTTCATTCTCAATAAACAATTATAAATGAAATATTCAAAACTAAACAATTTTAAACTGAATAGTTTGAAACAGAAAGCCTTGCATCGTTAAAATTTCGGAGAGATAAAATTAATCTTTAAACGTTACAATGTTAATTTTTATTGTTCTAATTAAAAAAATTTCATTTGTAAGTGAAAATGTTGAATTTTTATGTGTAAATATCAAATAAAAATGTATTCATTTAGAAAAAGATCGAGTATGTTGAGGAGATATTTAGAAGTTTTTTAACTAAATTTTGAAGCTTTTAAGGATTTTGAAAGGTTTAAGGTAATATAAATATTGTCTTATTATTCATTGGAAAAAATGGGAATAAGTTTAAGAGATATTGAGAAGTTTTGAAAAAATTTTCAAGAATAATTGAAAATTTGTGAAGATTCTGAAAAATGTAAAATGAAATGTAGATTTTTGAATATTTAGAAATAAGATAATGCAACTTTTTGAGGATTTTGAAAGGTTTCAAGATAATACATTTTTTCTTTAAGGTTCCTGGGAAAATTCAATATGATTTTGTTTTTTTTAAATATAGTTTTAAGAGAACGTTTTAAAACCAATTTTGATGTATAAATAGCAATTAAAAACTTATTTATGTACAACGAATTAACATTAAAATAATTCAACTTGTAATTTAAAAAGTGCTCAATTAAGAAAAATTGTAATCGTTCAATGTTTAATGTTTCTAACTTAAAATTGCGTAAAACGATATAATTTTGAAAATTTATAAATTTCTTGATTTATTCTTCAACTTAGAGTATTGAAAATATTAAAATGCATTTATAATTAATACAATTTTTGATTCCTCAAAACGATTACTTCAGACAAATAATTTGTTAAGAACAAGATAAAGTCTGCCTCAGCCCGGATTTGAACCGAAAATATGAATATCGTAAAGAGTGGAAATAGACGCATAAATTTTGCTGTTTAAAAATAATCTTTTTATAGTTTGTGCTTGACTCCTCACACCAAAAATTAATTCATTTTGATGATCATTTATCAAAGTGGAGGGGGTACAATTTTTGGGTTTTTAAGCAAAGCCTTTCTTTCAAACATTTGTAGCTTTTTCCCTATTATTTAAACAAAATTTCACTACGTATGTTTTTGATAGATTTTTTCACGAACTTTTTGGCGGTCGTAACGATTTTTGAAAAAAGTCAAAATTTGACCCAGATTTTTGTAAATCAAAAATAAATTTGTGTTTTTTCCAAATTTCGGCACTTTTTTCAAAATAGTTTTAAAAGAAAGCTGAGATTTTTTCCTATTAGGTCCCCAATTTTCAGAGTGGAAAATTCATATGTCTTCGAGTAATAGAACGATACGTAAACAATATGCCATGATAGAGCGGGTGGCGCGCGATTTCCCCTAGTGTGCTCACGCCGAGGATCTTTGTGCAACGCTTTAGTGCCAGTTTTTTAAGTTTTCGACACGCTAACTTATTTCGTTTCAAAATAAGAAGGCGGACAACATTAACATTACAAGGTCAAATTTTGATTACGTCATAGACTACCATTTAACCTTAACGCGTGAAGTTAATTTTTTTTGCAGTTAAATATTACTCTGAAATCGCTGTAAAGATTACATTTTGTTTTTTCTGTGTTACTTTAAAATGGATTTAAATGTCAAGCCACATACGTAAAGCATATTGCGCCAATGACGGGCAGTAAGCGGTATAGTACATTAATTAAAATTAGGGTCGTCACTGAGGTGAACCAAATACGTATGTTTAATTAGGTTCCATTTATGGACCACTACAAAGTACCAGCTAGAACTAACACAACCTAGCGACTGCAGCATTCGTCACAACAATAGAAACAAGTGCCAGGAAAGTGAATTTTAACCCAAATTTACCCAACCACCTATTCTAAAGCGAAATTTCTGAAATTCCATTTACGTGAAATCCACAAATATTTCCGGTTTGAGCAATGTAAACAGCAATGCGACTAAAATATCAACAGACAGATGCTAAATCTCTAATCATTTTCGTTGCACTTTGGCAGAGGATAGCCTAATGTTAAATTTTTAAATTTCAGACTTGAAATAATTTTTTGAAATATTTTTTAAACATTAAAAGAAAGCACAAAGAAGTTTCAGGAAAGAATTTCGATTGTCAGCAAAAGTTCCGATCGCAACGGACCAATGGGGTCGTTGCATGAATTTTAGTTAATATATTTCTCAAATATTGCATAACGTTCTGAACATTTTAGTGTATTTAAAATTTTTTTCGAATACTTCATTGTCGAGAAAAAAAATGTTTAAGAAAAGTATCGAAACCCCTATTCTAAAAGTCGGTGACCTTTCAAGGTCACTTTCTAAAAATCGCGTAACCAATCAGAGTAATGATCTATTGACTAAGGAAGTATCTAGTAGACAGCTGGCGAAAATTAGTTTAAATATTTCTAACAGTGATATTTGTTTACTTAAAATTGTCGAAAAGCAGCAGCCAGTCGTAATCAAATCTCACAAAAAAAAATAATTTTGCTTAAAATAAAAAACCTGAAAAAATAGTGATGAATAATATCATTCAAGTGCGTGAGAGTGAGATCTTTCGAAGTATAACCTCAAATTTTTGTCAATCACATGTCGGAATCAGGGGCATGGCTCTCCTATAAAGGCCTGGACAATAAATGTGTCATGGGATTTGAAGACGGCCGAGTGGCGGCGCTGGCTGTACTTTTAGGCCGACAATTATTCAAATGCATGAGAAATACAAATTTAATTTATTTTAATTGTTCAAATAGGTTTTTTGCATATATTTATCCCGGAAAAAGATTTTGTAGCATATTAAATATCCAATAAATTCATAAGTACTAATGAAAAGTGAAGAAAACATTATTTTTATGATTGAATACGATTACACTTTTCACAAAGTAACAATAATAATTCTACAAAGTGAACATTAAATTTTTAGGAGTGGCATATGAAAATATTGTAAACTGTGAAAATAGTAAATTTCAATTGAATTTTATTTGTATTGAAATTTATAATGATTACTGAAAATTGAAATTAACGCTTAATTGAACTAAATTATAAAAATTTATATATATATCTTCTCAACGCTGAAAAATAATTTATTTTGCTTTGTTATAAATATTTTTTAATAATTTTAAATTTTATCTCAAAATTAATTCTGCAAAATAAAAAATAATTTCAGTTTTCTCAGAAATCTTTAAAGAAAAACTTTTTTATTTTCTTGAAATCTTTCAAAACTCTTAAAAAGTTCCTTTTTTCAAACTTCGAAGACCTAGATTTTGTTTTCAATTTCTTGAAATTGTTTCATGTTAAAATGTTTTTTTTAAATGCTGCTAAGAATGAAAAAATTGCTTTTAAAGCTTACAAATTCTTTTCCGACAATTTTCAAAACCTTTCAAGGTATTTTCATTTTTTTTTCAATTTTATCTTAAAATTAATTTCTCAAATTTAAATATTATTTGAATTTTCCCACGAATCTTGTCATAACTTTTTTATTCTCTTGAAATCTTTCAAAATTCTTAAAAACCTTCTTTTTTCAAAATCTTCCAAGATCTCTCAAAGGCGCTAATGGCTCTTGAGGATATTTGAGGACAAAAACAAATTATCCTTGGCAACTTTAATGTTCTTCATTTCAAACATTTTTGCGAATACAACAATTTAATGGATTTGAGTATGAAGTGTTCGATATTTAGTCACTATATCACTTTCTGTTTATTAGGCCACATTGTCCTATTGTCCTCGTTCTTGGGCGAAAGATGCTGCTGGAGAGACTTGCCGCAGTGTTGACATCTTTACAACTATTTAGAAAATTTTTCCGGGCGAGATGTACCCTTAGGGAGACTTGCTGCATTTTTGCCATCTTTGTGACTTCAGTGAAAATTTACTCTCTATATAAATATTGTTTGTTAATAATTTACGCAGTCATTTATAAAATAGAATTCGAATGGATTGGCTATGTAAAATTTACTCGATTGCTGTCTTGTAGACACTTTTTTCCCAAAAATTCACGTCCACAAGAAACAAGGTATTAGGTTGGAAATCTTTAGTATCTTTTATTGAAATTTCCCAATTTTTCAATCGATATATCATTTCATTGGTTGAAACTTCATGCACGAAAGGTTTTTGGGGTCGCTGATTAGTATTTAAAGACAAATTTTTGCAATTCCAAATTTCAAATTTATGGATCCAATATGGCGGACAAAAATGGTAAAAAAGTCCCGTGGATTGAAAATGGGTTCTTGGGTGTTTTATTGTGGGTCGCCGATTTTGAATATAAAGTCAAAATTCCTAAATTCACAATCACAGATACAATATGTCAGACAACGAATTCGGAAATTCAAAGAGCAAGATAAAATACTTACTTTTTAATTTCTTGTCCTCCATATCGGATGAACTATTTAGAATTTGAAAATTTTGACTTCAGATTCGTAATCAGCAACCCCCAAAAAAATCGTAAGGACCCATTTTTAAGCCAGGAAGCAACTTTTTAATTTTTTGTCCAGCATATTGTATCCGTCATTTGAAATTTTGAAATTTTGATTTCAAATTGGTCATCAGCGTCACAAAAACACCCGGGGAACGTGCAAATAAAAAAATTCAACAAAGAAAGCGATTGTGCAACATTTTCAACTTTATACAAAAAAAAATAAGAAGACCATATTGTAAAACTTTTAAATATGCCTGCTTGTTTCACAGTTAAAAATTAACCTCATTAATAAATAGCCAATTGTAATTGAATTTAGTAACAATGAATGTTGTAGAATATTTTTACATATCAGCATTTTGTAATGCCAAAATGTTATTCATGTACTTGGATGAGGCTTTTTAGTCGTTGGTTCTTCTATAGAAAAAATATTTGCTCATTAAATAACTTCTGGCTTCATAAAGTAGACATAACCTTCATTGTTTTTATTTCAAAACGAGGTAAACACTTTATCTTATCATTCTGCATAGCAATCCACAGATATTAGGCTGTAAAATCTAGGTGTTGAACTTTATAATTCAATATTTTCAAAATTAACATGCGAATTGCACGGCTTAATAACTAGATATTTAACCCAAATATTTAAAATCGTTCTCTTATGCTTTAACTTCAAACGTGTTAATCGGTATAATTTTTCATTCTTGAAATAAATTTAAAACTGCAGTAAAAATTGACTTATATAAACATTGTTTGTCATTTATTTTAGGAGTCGTTTATAAAATACATAATATTTCAAGAGAATGATGTTCGTACTAATAGACAGATGGTAACGATTCAGTACGAGTAACATTTGAATGGATTGGCCATGTAATACTTACCCGATTTCTATCTTACGGATTTTTTTTTCTCAAAGATCATGTCCACATGAAATAAGATATCTAGTTGAAATTTCTTAGTGTCTGTTATTTGAACTCCTCAAATTTAAACTCGATGTATAATTTCCTGCAATGCAAAAAATGTCTGTTTGAAACTTCCAATACGTGTATTAGAAATAATCTTTCAATAGAGTGCATTATAGTTTTACCTCAATTTTACCTCAAATGTATTGAAATTTTACAATACCGCATAGAGTCGCCTTATTCTAATGTTTGTGATTTGTTCTAAACTAAGAATGGCCATTTGTTAAATTGGTTTTATAATATATATGTAATAATTGAATTTCAATCAGAAGAATTCAGCTGCAGTAGGCCGATTGCAAGAAAAGCTCAAGATCTTAAAATTTCAAAAGGGTATTCAGCAGACTCTACAGCGAAGACTGGTGAACCATTACCGCAATCTACTGCAGACAAAAAAAAAGACATTTATACTGTTAATGCGAACAGTAGAATCAGGCCCGGCCAGAAAGATTTCGTTTTTGTGGAGATAGCTGAAGACCGAAATTTGATGCATAAACGTCTCCTTTTATTATATCTGAGGGGACTTCACGATGAGTATAAAGAAAGTCACCTAGAATTTTCAGTAAGCTTCAGAAAATTCGCACAACTTCATCAGAAACATGGCATTCTTGCTGGGCCCAGCAAACCCCATTCCGACTGCGTTGTAACGATTCATCAGAAAATTAAATTGATGTTGGCTACTATTAAAATTAAGCAAATCATCCAGAATTCGGAAAACTCGTTAAGTAGTTATGAAGTTGCTTAAAATAAATCACTTGTAAGAATCGTGGTGTGAATGACAGTGAAAATCGTAATGACAATTGCTTTCTTGATGAATGTGAAAAAATGTCCAGGAATTGTGAGTTTTTCAGAACCTCTCCAAAAATTATTTGAAGGAGAAAACATCGATAATGTACAATTCAGTACCTGGCCTGCGACAGACAAGCTCAAATACTCCCTAATACAAACTTCTTAGAAGGATTAGGTATGAAGTTATTGGTTTTAAAACCACATTCATTCATCTTCAAACAACAGTCGTCGTGTTTAAATTTCGAAAACGCACAATGTACTGTATGACCTCCATTATATTACAATAATGAAAACTCAGAAGTGAAACACAAAAGCTTAGTATTCTTATCTGATAGTACATACCACGATACAGCTGCGACTTATACAGTCCAAGAAATGTTGATACCGCATGTAAAACAAAGTGCTTTAGGTGGTATTGGAACTCTATTTAAAAGTCCCACAAATATTAGAAAATTATTGTTTTGAAGTAGAAAAGGATCGCAGACCATTCATTAAAAGGTACTCAAATACTCCTGATGCTGCCACACTTAGATATAAGGCATAAAAAAAACTATGAAAGGCACCCCGAATCGTGAGAGGCAAGGGGACTCACGTTTCAAAATTACTCCGATTCGTGAAAGGCAATAGGTTGTGAATTAAGAATCCAAATCTTTTGTTTAACTTCAGATTGTGACCAGCAAATTGAGTTTTTTTCGTTTTTTTTTTCAAGAGCTGATCATTCATTTGTGATGAAGGACCTCGAAAAGCAACAAGTAATCATTTCCAAGCCGATTCTGGTCACAGGAAGCTGGAATGATTAGCGTTAATGCGCAATATTGGATCTGCCATATTGAATTTTGATATTTAGACTGGGAAATCTCAATTAGCGATCACGAAAACCTTCTAGCGATAATTTACAAGTCGATTTCAGCAATTCGAGTCACTGAATGCTGGATTGTTTTTTTCATGAATCCGTTATATTGGATTCGTAATTTTAAATTTCGCAATGTGTCATATGGTTCGTCAAATTACCTATGCAAACGTAGAATTTAAGCCTAAAACGAGTGTTTCAAATCGACACTTTCATATATATTTTTTTTCAATAATTTGTCACATCTCTGTTTTTGCTGACACTCGACGCCATATTTGATCAGCCATATTGAATTTTTAAAACTGCCCAACGGTCCCGAAAATGAGATACATTTTTCTAAATTTTAAGCTAAATTTGAAAAATTCAACTATTTGATTGTAGCTGAGTTTCTTTCATTGAAAAGACGTGTAAGACGTGAAAACGACCTTAACTCAAGGGTCAATCGCAGTCTATGACGTGATCAAAATTTGACCTTGTAATGTTAATTTTGTCCGCCTTCTCATTTTTAAACTGAATAAGTTAGCGTGTCGAAATTTTGGAAGCGGAAGAAAATATATGAGCTGACATCAGTTGGATCCCTTGGAGTTTTAATTCTGTAAGGAAAAGCTGGACTTATAAGTTTTTCGTAACTCCCTTGTAGCAGACAAAGCGATGGAAAACTTTCGAGTTGGAAAAAGCCCGTAGCGCCGCCTACCTTCCTTTTGCGAAAAAGTGGCAACTTGGTAGAAAGTAAAAAATTAGTGATAATTATCAAAAAAATTCATTTCATTTTTAATACGCATAATATTTTGCAAATGAATTATCAATCCCATGGGGCCCTAGAAATAATTGGGCTCCCATTGCGTAGAATTGGAAAACTAAAACAGGAATAATTGCACGAAAATTGTTTCAAGGGGATTGACTGCGATTCTTCACATGATTCGCACTAAATCTCAACAATTTATAGATGAAAAGAGGTTTTATATTGAACTCATGAAAGTTATTGATTTTTTTAAAAATGTTATAAACAACTTTAATGAGCCATTATCGAAATCAGCTATTTATGATGTAATAAATCAAGTTTTTTTCTACGAAATCGACCAAAAATTAATCGGCAATGACACCTACTTATCATATATTCAGTCAGTTGATAACAATTGATGCTTATTCAAATAAAAGTAATAAAAAATGCACTGTTGGGCTATTTTCCGACGCACAAGCTTGGTTCTTTCAACTTAATCGAATGTTATTAACTAATTTATAAACCTTTTAGGATATTTCAATGACAATCGACTGTTATCATTTTCAAGAACAATTTTTTAACAAATTAATATTATGTCATATATTTATGAACTGAAAAATTCCACTTTTCACCCAAAAATTAACAGCGAATTAAATTATCAACCATTTCTTTCTATTAATCAATTATGAGGACATTTTTTGCGTGTTATGCATTTTTCAACTAAGAATGCTGTTTTATGTTGTGTAATTTGCGAAAAATTCTTTAGCTGAATCTCATTTTTAACATAGCTGCGCAATATTTGTCAAGACGACCAGTGCTTATTTTTTATAAATAAACTTAATTAACAAATGCGTGATTATTGGTGGTCCAAAATTTGTCTGTTAAATTTTTATATAAAGTACCCGGAAATATGTTCGAATCCACATAAAAATGAATAAATATTTTTTTAATGACATTTAGAGGTGACGCCAAGCTCCATAAGGTTTAACACATTTTCCATAAAAAAAAATACGTTTTTATAAATTTTATTCAGAATCCTTAATATTAGCTGAATCTTGTTGAAACTGAACATTTCTCTGCACAACCAGCCATAGAATACGAATACTATATTACTTTTCAAATATCACCCCCATAAGTCTGTTTTATAAAGTACCAAAAAAAAACCATAAGGGAAAAAATGGGTTTTGCGAGTTCTTGGCGCTAATTTTAATTTTTTGTGCGTTTTTTACATGGAAATTGTTTCCAATACGTGAAATACTACTTTTTACTGATAATTAAATGTTTGAATGAATTATTCAAACAATTTATTACTTTTTTTTAGCAATCTTCTCTTAGAATGAAGATAGAAGGTCAAAGATAGAAGTGGGCAAAAAGATGAAAATTTGAGAAAAAACGCAATTATCTGGCATTAATATAGATGAACATAGATATTAAGAATAATGATTTGTTTAAACAATAATTTTTGGTCACCTTAAATAATTATCAAGTCATTTCAAGTGAAAAATATACAAATAGTTAAAAATTTCTGAAAAAACCGCAACTTTCTACCATCGGGCAAAAAGAATATTATTAACAATAATAATAAATTGATTCAACAATAACTTTTATCAACTTGAATTATTTATTATTACTTTACTCTAATTGAGAAATGGACAAAAGTAAAAAAATTCAGCAGAAAAACTGCATCTATCTTTTAATAATATATGTAGAAGAAGATATCTATAGACAATAATAACTTGATCAAAGAACTATTTTTGCTGCATTGAGTTAAATATTAACTTACTCCAAGTGAAAAGTGAACAAAAATTCAAAATTTCAGAAAAAAACCGCCATTTCTAGCATTAGTCAAAGATAATAATATTGACAATGATAATAAATTGTTCAAACAGTTATGTTTCTTGAAATTAATCAACTATAACGTCTTTTTAATTAAAAATTAGATAAAAAGTGGAAAATTTTCGGAAAAACAGCGACTTTCTATTTCCATTCTAAGAGAAAAATGCTAAAAACAATAATAAATTATTTACAAAAATTTATTTAAGCATCTCTGCATCAGTATAAAGTAGCTTTCGTGTTTGAGAAACAATTTGAATTTTAAAAAACGCAAATTGTGGCGAGAGATGTACGAAAAACGTGGCTCGAAAACGGGTGTAGTAGGATGTCGAGAGAACCTGCTGATTGACAGGGGCGTCTGTAAAAACGTCGCAACCCATCATCTGTCTGTTGGAAAGCTTGAAGGTGCATCGACACATAGTGAGATGCATAAAGAGATTGATGCCCTTTTGGAATACTAGATTTACCTTCTCATCTGGAAATTATCGTGTCACAACGAACAACGTCACCTTCAAGACGGGCGTCTTTCAAGGCGCTGCCGTGAGCCTTTTGCTTTTTTGCATTACAGTTCTGCCTCTATCTCTCGCACTACGAACTTCTTCTGGATACCACTGTGGCGACACTAGTCATCGCGAGCATAAAGTCCCAGGTGTACTCTACTCATTTGGGACGGTTCACTGGACGAAGAGCATACAGTCCATGATATCATCAATCGTAAGATCATGTATATGCATAAAAGCTTGGATATCAATTCGACTTTTGTGCGATTATGCATCTCACGCCGTCAAGGCGGACGCGGACTTCTGATTCTCCAATGTCTTCATAACCGAATTGTTCTAAGCAAAGCTTGCTTCGTTGCAAATGTAAAAGATCTCCTAAAAATGGTCAGGAGTCATGAGAAAAATGGCAAAGGAGCGTTCATTTACGAACCCGCGGAGCAGGCGGCTGAAACCCTTGGCCTGGATCTTAACGTAAGAAGTGAGGAAAGTACATTACTCCGTCTAAATACTTCGCTTCTGAAAGCCGAAGTGAAGAAACCAGAAGTTGAAGAATTCCACCAAGAGCGATTCGACACGAAAATGCACGAAAATTTTCAAAGGAATAAAAAAAACAGTCCTCGTCGAAGGAGCAAACTTTTGCGATCCTCAGAACATCATGGCTTAATTCAGGTATAAAGGGTTTCATTTTGGCATTCCAGGACGGTGTCATTTCCACCTCAGTATACCGTGACCGCATTTTATGTCAAGAAGTTCCCAGCGATAGGTGCAGAGCATGTCATGCACACGTGGAGTCCTTAGAACACATACTAACTGGGTGTCCCGTTCATGCGGGAACAACGTATATCTACAGACATAATGCGGCCCTAAGAGTGCTTCATTACCGTCTTCGTCGCTCTTACGGTATTGGCCGAAACCCTGCCCTGCCGAGCGCTCTAAGGGAGATGGATTCAATTGTGCAAAACAAGAAGTGCCAAATTTTCTGGAAGTACGATGTTCGGACAGCTGTCTGGGTTGCTCACTCGAGGTCTGACGACTGTACTCAAAATATTCGGTTAAAGTAATTTTGCTTGTGATCGCTGCTCTCGGAGGTGCGAAACTATCGCTGGTTCGTAACCTCAAAGCCACTTCCACGTGCCAAAAATATGCCAAGGCAATTGCGAGATTATGCAGAAAACTATATATATATTCGTGTGTGTGTGTGCGTGTGTGTATGTGCGTGGCCGTCGGCGAAGAAAGGGACCTAATGCGGAAAAAATCGATTTTCATTCCCTTACGCCAATCGATAGCTTCTGAGTTACTCTTCCATTTCCACTAATCAGAAATTTTTGAAGTTCATTACTTTTCTTGTTATCAAGCTACAAACATAGGCATGATGAGCGTATGCCGAGACCGAACGAGAGGCCTACGAAAGCCAGCCCCACCATTTACCACTACAGCTGCAGGCGACGTGTTCTTGAGCTCCACGGGTTAGAGCCTAAAAGTGTAGTGGCAAGTGTAAGGGGTGCTTTTCGTAGATGCATCCACACTACTCAAATTCTGGCTTGCAGATTCTGCTACAATCGGCCGTCCTCTAAAATTTAGCTTTGACGCATTAGGTCACTTTCTTCGCCGACGGTCACATATTATATATCATTATAATTATCATAATTCGTTGATAAGTAATTCATAATTTACATTCTTTGTTTGAGAACTCGATTACATAGTCGAGGATTAAACTTTTTTTCTTAGATTTTCATTTTTTCTAAAGTAATTTTCTTAACTGATAATTGGACTAATCCAGTTTTGGCTCAAAATTAATCGCTGCTCTTCTTTGCTACAGTCAAGGTGATCCTCACGCACTATCGTCTGAGCCACCGAGGCTCTTCGGGATAAATGAGTGGAATAGAAGGTTCAAAAAGATAAGTTTGGTCCTGTGAATAAGTCAAGGCGTTTCTGTCATAGGTGGGGTTTCGAGAGAAGGGTGGCGCTCATTTAGAAACATGTTCATAGTACTTCACAAGATTCTTGTACAAGGATTTTCTGTTTTATGTCAAAATATATTTGTCATATAACAAACATGACGTTTTGGAAGAAAAGGGCTAACTTTTTGATTGTAGTTCAAAAGATATTCTTATTTTGATAAACAAGGATCAACAGTTTTTCTAATGTGATTTTTTGTTTGAACAACAATTATCACACGCGCGTTTATGCCACATCTCAACTTCAGATACAATTTTATTGAAAAGCGGGTACTCAAAGCTCCAACTTGACGAGTGCTCCGGCAACTCATTTTTTAATCTGAAGAGTTCATCCTGCGCTTGAAATATCTCAAATTTATTCGGTTATATGTTCCCGTACATCACTGTTTATCTCAAAGTGGGCCCTTTTGTTGTGAAACCATATTGGAGGGCTAAATCTGAGACGGAATTCAAGATGGCTCAAGCGACTATCTGCTGTAGGGTCAAATCGATCATGTCAGAGAGTCGACTGGATCGTCTCGGAAGGTCAACTCGACCGTCACAGAGAAACCCAAACTGATCATCACAGAGAGTTTACCTGATAATCACAGTGGGGCGAACTGCTCATCACGGATGGTGGATTCAATCAATTTCGATAGTGGAGTTAGTCTACACGGACAGTCGACCTGGAAATTTGAAGAGTTGATTTGATTATCCGATATTTTCTACAGTTTTTGTCCTCTTTCAACATATTCCGGTCTCTTATGTATAAGAGATTGGAAGTTATAAATTTACGTGTAACCTTTTACAGAGCCATGTTTTTGCTTATGCACTTCATTCTCCACGCACGCTAGAAATATCGGAAAGTAGTTCAAATTTATTGAAAATTTATTTTAAATCAATAAACAGAAGATATGTCACTAAGTGGCTCAACGATATTCGCTCACTCCGAAAATTCTCTCGACGCTTCCAACTCTTGCATTAAGATACCTAATAAAGTCACCTGAAGAATATACCAAAGGACCCGCTGATTGGCATGTTCCCTAGAAATATTTCAGTTATTGTAGGATATGGGACTCACGAGGAATATTTCACATCTGCACTGATAGGTGGCCTTCCTTAGCATAAGGAAGTACCAGAAAAAATATTAGTATCTGAGAGTTAGGTGATACCTTGATGTAAGGGTAATCCGAGAAATAGTTGGATTCCGTGAGGTGAGGGGTATTTCGCGGAATCTGGAATTTGCAAAGTTAAGCTCGGTCCTTGTGTGTTAGACAAACAACAGGATTAAGAGGAATAAGTTGAGTAGTGTGGTTTAGCGGTAAGGGTTTTATGGAATGCGGGGAGAGGTCAAATTCTACTCAAATCTGATACCTTCTCTAATGAGTATGTAAAAAAACGTTGAAAAGTTTATTAAACTTTGCGTCAAGTGACATGTACGTGAGAAAACCGGCTGCCAACAGTTCGTTGATAAGAGCATTCTTTAACTTATTATTTGTCTATTCAGGAATATGTATCACAAAAATATTATACAATTTTTTATATATTTGTTGCTTATCTTGTGTACAGATACATTTTCGTGGAATTAAGGATTATATTAATACGGAATAAGCGAGGCTGCGACAATTCTTCCATGCGCATTTTTGAACACAAAAAATCTTATGTCAGCAACTTCAATTGGGTCAGGTGTAAGTCCAGTGTGAGGTGAATTTTCACCTAAGAGGTGCATTTCCTTCAATTTTCCGTTGACAGGATCGACGATTAGCCCCAAGTATCTTCTCTCATAAACGATGAACCATGTGGCCTCATTAGGTTCTGGATCATTTACAGCAGCTTGAAAAAAAAGGATTTGTTAATTGTATAAAATTGAGAATCGATCTCAAAATCAAACACTGTATGATTCAAAAGTCAAAATTGTATCGTCCGTATTCATACCAGGGGTGTACAGAAAGTTAAAAACTTCGGGTCTAGATCGAGCTGCCTCAGACATTTGAGTACTTGAAACTTTTGAGCTACTGAACATTGTTTCCTTATGACTTCTAACACGAATTTTTTCTAAAATTTTGTAATCTTGCAAAATTGAAAAATTTTGCTTTAAAATTTTCGAAATTTTAGAAAATCATTTTATATCCTGCAAAATAAAAACATTTTACCGAAAATTCTACGGAATTATTGTTCAATTATTGTTCGCAAGCTTTCGAAATCTTTTTAAATGTTCTCTTAAAACTAATTTACCAAATAAAATATTTAATATGTTACAGATATTTTTTCAAAAATGTTTGAAATCTTTTGAATTAAAAAAATTTTGTTTCAATTTATTCTTGAAACTAATATTTTGAAATAAAAAATCATATACAGTTTTTCTAAAAAGTATCTTTTTCGAAATCTTCAAAAATCTACATTTTGTTTTAAATTTCTTGAAATCATTTCAAGGTTTAAATTATTTTTGAAATTTTTGCAAAACTTCTCAATATCTTTTAAAATGAGTAGCATTTTTCCTACAAAAAATTGTTAATTCTGCAAAATGAAAAAACTACCTTCAAAT
>JAABKJ010075445.1:124196685-124281993 GCA_011634705.1 Andricus grossulariae | reverse complement strand
CAAATCTTCCACATACTTTTCTCACAATTTTGGTAATCTTTCGAAATGTTTCGAAATCTTGTTCGATTTTATCTAGAAAAGTTTTTCATTCTCTTAAAACCTTTCATTCCTAAAAATATTCTAAATTTTTTCTTGGAAATCTTTAAAAACCGATTTTTTTTTAATTTTATGAAATCGACATTTTGTTTCAAATTTTATGAAATCTTCGCGAAACTTCTTAATATTTCTTAAACTAAAACGAATTTTTTGTAAAATGTTGTAAGCGTGCAGAATTGAAAATTTTTACTTTAAAATTTTCTACATTATTTTTCGAAATTTTAGAGAATCATTTCTTAATACTCCCTTAAAATTAATTTACTAATATAACATTATTTAAATTTGACCAAGAATTTGAAGAAAACCTTTTTATTCTCTTGAAATATTCAAAATTCTCAAGGCAAATTGTTTAGCGAAATGTTCGGCAAAATTCTCTCCATTATTCTCGTTCATCATAAAAAAAAACTTGATAAAATTTCCGTCTTTTGGGCTTAAAACTCAATTCTAATGCAAAAAAAAAAAATATGAAAAAACCCGTTTTTATTATATGAAAAGCACCAAATTCCACATTTTTGACACTTTCCCCATGCACTTTCATTTCAGAGTGCCACGGGGCTGGTTCGAGTCATTATAACCTCAAAACTAAAAACATTTGTAAATTAAGATTGAAAAGAAATCCATTTTATCATGAATAATTTTTGCAGAATAAGCAACAAGTTGATTCACAATTTGAAAATAAATGTCCCAAAAACCTCACTTTTCGGCTCATTAGAGACAAGAGTAGCACAATGAAAGAAGAGGGAGAAAAAGGGAAAAAATCAACCAAAAATAATGTGACCATATATGAAAGTCTCAAATACAGGACGCTCACAATAGGAAAGGGGTAGGGGGTCAGATTCAGTATTTTTACACTAAGAAAGTCTTCAGCCATTAAAGACATTTATTTAAATACATGTTTCGTGTAATTTTCTGACGAATCAACTTTTCACAAAATCTTATCATTATTTTTAATATTGTTATAAAAATCTTCGCAGGAACTAGTTAAATTTTATTTAACCAAAAGTACCGATGTCAACGTTCCAATTGTCAGTTGAGTTTTCCATGTTTTATTTATCCCAGAAGAAACAGGCTCCGTAGGAGCATTAGTTCCTGGAAGGCACAAGCAATACTCTACAATTTTCTTAAGATTCGCGTAGGGTACATTTTGGATGCGAAAATGTCTAAATATCTCAACCCTTCTTTGTTCAATGGAAGTTTTATCATCCAACGCCTATAATATTGTGTCCTAATTGTTCTTTCAATTTGAAAAATATGTTATTTTGGCCCTTTCTCAACACACCACCAAAATTTTTGTTGGCGTTGTCAGCACAATAGGAAACTACCTTGTCTTTTAGCTCATTTTCAATTAATATATTCATCAAAGAATTCGTAATTATTTCAGAAGTTTCTCCAGGAAGAGAAACGAAATCTGTATGATTTGATGCGTCAGTATATATAGAAACACAAGATGTAGACTCTAAATTATTTTTCAGCTGCTCTGCCGCATAATTATCCAATCGATCGACATTTTATATGATTTTCGTTGTCAAAAGTATATATTTTTACACAATTATACTTGCATAGACTTACACATATGATTGCACGCTTAAACGTTTTGAAAAATCGCCTGGGCTAGGAAATGGAACCTTACCTAACTTACCTAAAACCTGATCTAAAACCTAAATCTAACGCACCCATTAGTCAAGTGAGCTACTTAGATTTTTCTGATAAACCCTCGGACAAGCGTTTTCTCTGACAAAAGCGTGGCCAGCTAAGAAATATGTGTCGTGCTCTGTTTCATCAGTGATTTTTTTCATATATATATTATATACTAATAGGTAGGTTTAAAAATTTTTAAATAAAATTTTTTAAATAATCCTCACAGAAGATATATAATATTTTGTAACGAGTTGGGGAAAAATATGTTGCTTAGAAGTATGAACTCAAACATTCATTTTCATAGCTAATATTTTTGATAAAAAACGTAGTGTATGCCGATCCGGCATATTTTCCCGAATTTTAATTTTCTGTTTCGGCATATTTTTAATAATGTTATGGTTCTCCGTATTGTTTCTTGTACAATGTGAACAAGTAAATTTCAAGTTAACAATGCATGAGAGTGAATCTGACTATCCACTTTTTTCCATGCATCTCTCGTCCATTGAGCTGAAAAACTGTGTTGGCCAGCAATTCTAGGAATTCCTGAACCGTAAGTTCCTAAACCGAGAGTAGGGTGTAATTTTATTATTATACCATTAAGTCATTTCCCTTTCGGAGTAGGCGTGACTCGCTGGGTCAGGAAGGAGGTATAGATTTTGTTTTGTTTTATGAAGAATATTTATTATGTAAAGAAAAGGTAAAAATAAATAAATTTGACTAAATTCCGAGTTAAACTCGACCCTTAACGATGATCTTGAAGGTAACAAGGCAAGTTTGAGAAGCTGCTGATGGTGGAGGGGATGCCAAGGTAGGAATTTAGGGTCTTCTGGCTGTATACATAAGCTAATTACAATCAATCACTGTGTAACCCACACATATTCATCTATTCTACGCAGCACATTGAAAATATGCCTCACGATTAGGTATATCCGTGGGCGTTTACCAGGTTGTGCTCGCGAGCAGACACCACCCGTTATGAATTAAAGATCAACCCTTTATGTGCAGTAGATTTCCGCCAGGACCATACCAAGAAAGATCGCCGTTCTCCGGTGATCAATGGCAAGAGTCACACTTTACCTGCTGACCAATTAATCAAATTATTCTTTACATGACCATGAATTAATGAGACCAGCCTAAAGACTCGATTAATGGGATCAGCAAATTCACACAGTTCGAAGTTCATCCTCCTTTGGAAGGTGTATTCAACTCTCTAAATCTGAATTAGTAGAAAACTACTAATTGGCAGTTGTTTTCTATTAATTCAAATAGTGCCGATTCGTTTACCAGTAATTAGTAAAAATTTACTATTTCAATGAGTAAGGATAACGGACTAAATGAATTAGTAACTATATCTACTAAAGGAATTGGTAATGCTGCTACTAAATGAATTGGTAAATGTATTGCTGGTTACTATTTTAAACGGTAGTTTCAAGTGTATTGAAAAACTTATTTTACAATAAAGAGCATTTTATTAAAATACATTAATCTATGAATTATGATGAAAATTCAAAGAAATTTCCTTTTCATCTTCTTATACCTAAAACTCAGTGCATATTTAGGTCAAATCAATGTGGGTCCTGTATTAAATTCAATTTGAACCGTTTGAAACTCCTAAAGTTCACTGTAAAAATATCCAATTTTAAATAAGATAGGTGATTTTTTAACCAAAATAGTTGAATTTTCAAATAGAAAAGAACAGTTTTGAATTCAAAATATAAATTTTCAACCACGAATAGAAAAGTCATATTTTCATTCAGAAAAACTGGTTAAATTTTCCACTTCAAGATGAATTTTCAACTAAAACCATGATTCTTCGCCAAAAAAAATTATTTTCAACTAAGAAGTTGAACTTTTAACCAGATAGTCAAAATTTCAAACTAGATAGATGAATTCTTAACGGAACGTGTAATTTTTAAGCATTCAGATAAATTTTTGACAAAAATTTATGAAGGTTTTTATAATACAAATTGTTTCTGATACATGAAATACTACTTTCTACTGATAATTAGATATTTACATTGTTAATAATTCCTTTGATGTTATTGTTCCTCTTTTGATTGACCTTCAGATTTCATTGATCATAACATGGTCTCCGCCCAATTCTTATTCTCCTCAAAGTTTTCCCTGTTTTGAGTTTCGGGCACTACCTTTTCGTTGTGTAGGACTTAAGGTAGTAGCGTGAGGCTTCCTTTGTTGGGCAGGCTCGGACACGTTTTCTACTCTGCTCAGTTTCAATCAAGGTGTGAGCGAGTGTAGCCACTTTTCGGTGGTCTCATCGATTAAAATCAATTGTGCTTGTGTTCGAGACAATTCATTATTTGTTTGCTTTAATTAAAAGTCTGTGGTTTTTCAAGTTTCAATTCCTTGTGCAGTGATTTCCCGACTCGATCGTCTTCTGGTGTTGCGGGAAGTGACAGGTCCATATCATCTCACATGCGGCAAGTCTCTCTGCGGCAAGTCACACCTGCGGCATGTCACATCAGCGGCATGTCACATCTGAGGCATGTCACATCTGCGGCTTGTCACATCTGCGGCTTGTCACAAATGTTCAAGTCCATATTAAACTGACAAAACTGCAGCAAGCGTCCCAGGACTAATTGTCACATCTACGGCATTTCTCACCAGCTGCGAGTCTCCACAGCGGCATCTATCGGGCAAGAAAATTTTCCAAGTAGTTGCAAAGATGGCAAACCTGCGGCAAGTCTCTCCAGCGGCATCTCTCACCCAAGAAAGTTTTCTAAGCAGTTTCAAAGATGACAAAACTGCGGCAAGTTTTCCCAGCGGCATCTGCCGCCCAGGAAAGTTTTCTACGCAGTTGCAAAGATGGCAAACCTGCGGAAAGTCTCTCCAGCGGCATCTCTCACTCAACAAAGTTTTCTAAGCAGTTGCCAAGATGGAAAAACTGCGGAAAGTTTCTACAGTGGCATTTCTCACCCAAGAAAATTTTCTAAGCAGTGGCAAAGATGTCAAAACTACGGCAAGTCTCCCTAGCGGCATCTGCAGCCCAAGAAAATTTTCTAAGTACTTCTAAAGATGTCAAAACTGCGGTAAGTCTCCCTAGTGGCATCATTCTCCCAAGAACATTTTCTAAGTAGTTCTACAAATGGAAAAACTAAGGCAAGTCTCCCTAGCGGTATCTATCGCCCAATAGAATTTTCTAAATAGTTCTAAAGATGGCCAAACTGCGACAGGTATCCCAAGCGGCATCTCTCACCCAAGAAAATTTTCTATGTAGTTGTGAAGATGATCAAACTGCACCAAGTCTCCCCAGCACCAACTGTCGCATAAGGAGATTTTTGCAGTAGTTCTAAAGATGGCAAAACTGCAGCAATTTGGGTGAGAGATGCAGCTGGAGAGACTTGCCGCAGTTTTGCCATATTCACTACCGCATATAAAATTTTCTTCGGTGATTGATGCCGCTGGGGAGACTTGCCGCAGCTTTACTATCTGTAGAACTACTCAGAAAATTTGTTTGGGCGATAGATGCCGCTGGGGAGACTTGCCGAAGATTTGCCATCCCTGCAACTGCTTAGAAAATTTTCTTGGGTGAGAGATGCTGTTGAAGAGACTTGCCACAGTTCTGCCATTTTCTCAGCTACTTAGAAAATTTTCTTGCACAAGCGATGCCGCTGGAGAGACTTGCCGCAGTTTTACCATCTTTGCAACTGCTTAGAAGACTTTCTTGGGTGAGAGATGCCTCTGAAGAGACTTGCCGCAGTTTTGCCATCTTTGCAACTGCTTAGAAAACTTTTTTGGGCAAGAGATGCCGCTGGAGAGACTTGCCGCAGTTTTGCCATCTTTAGAAGTACTAACAAAATTTTCTTGTGCGGCAGATGCCGCTAGGGAGACTTTCCGCAGTTTTGCCATCTTTGCCACTGTTTAGAAAATTTTCTTGTGCGATAGATGCCCCTGGGGAGACTTGCCGCTGGTGAGAGATGCCGCAAAAATGTCAATTTCACTGTGAGAAGTGCCACGCGGGAGAGAAGCCGCTAGGTAGAGATGCCGCAGTTGTGACATGCCGCAGATGAGACATGCCGCAGATGTGACATGTCCGTTAGCATGTTCGCTATCATTCCCCAAATTTTTAAGGCAAAATCTTTATTATTGTAGGAAAAAAGCCGGGGGACGCTTAACCGTCTCCTACTTTACCGACATTTGTTTTTTCTTATACCAATTCCACACTAGATGAAATATCAAATTAAAAGTTTGGCAAAATAAAAAAGGGACTAAGGAACGTTTATGTACTAATAAATGTTTACAATTGAGAAAAAGAAACAATTTTTGCAAACATTTTTTTCCAGATGTAAAAATGTATTAGTACATAAACCTTCCTTAGTTCCTTTTCTTCATTTTTCCAAACTTTCAGTTCCATATGTCATTTCGTGTAGAATTGGTATGATCCAAAAAAATTTCGGTAAAGTAGGAATCGTACAAGTGTCACATGTCCTTAAGGCTATGTGATACTACCATCATAAGATTCCTACCATACCGACTATTTCAAATAAAAGGCACTAAGAAATGTTTCTTTACCGCTAAATTTTTGGAATTACATCAAAAAATTTCCAAAAATTCTTTTAAAAAATCATTAATTCTAAAAATTGGAGAGTATACAAACGTTTTTTTTTCGTGTGGACGTAAGTTGTTGCGAAAATGTCGGTATAGTAGGAATCGTGTGAAGTAAGTATCTTAATAAAACCTTTTTTTTATTATATATATTTCATTTTCTGCTTTTCAGTTTTTCTCAAATGTATCCCAATTTAGAGCTGGGTCTAATTCTTTACATCTTACTTTTTCTAGAGGGCGGGGGAGGGGCTAAAATTTAAACTCTATTCTCTTAGACCGTTTCATAGGTACTGATATTGTTAGGATTTTCTAAAAATATATACAAAAAACCGTGAAGGATTTCTTTTATGTGGTTTTTTCTCATGGTAATTGAAGTAGAAGAATCCTGCAAAGGGGTCCCACGAGGATTTTACCATAAAGACATGGGAGATTATTTGAAGAGATCAAATGAGGGGTTTTCCTAAGAGCGAATGACGTAGAAAATAGGGAGACTCCCTTGGAAGTATCTTACTGACCCCTAGGATATTTTCGTACGCTTCCAGAAAGTTTTCCGTACGATTCCTAAAAGTTTTCCGTTCGATTCCCGTTAGATTTGCGAAAGTTTCCCTTTGAATTCTCGGGAGTTCACCAATCCCAGCTAAAAATCCCTGTACAGTAACCTGTAACAGAGTGTTTACGAGAATGGTCCAAAAATGCATAGAAAACTTTTTTTTCGAATTTTCGTGGATATCCCCCACCCCCTCAATTTTTTCGAATGCACAAAAAAATGTTTTATTATTTTTTAAATGATGTTTAGAGGTCCCACAAGCCCCATAAAGTTTAACGGTTGTCCATTTCATTCAGAATCATTAATATTGGGTAAATCGAGTTTACCCAGATAACTTCTCTTCATAATCGAATACTTCATAACAGAATACGAATCGAAAAATACCTTTTCAAGTTCACCTTCAAAAGTCTGTTTTATAGGGTTTCAAAAAAACCTCATAAGTGAAAAATTGGGTTTTGCGAATTTTTGGGACTAATTATTATTTTTTGTGATTTCTTTTAGTACAGATTGTTTCTAATACATAAAATCTTACTTTGTACTGATAATTTGATGTTTAAATCTCTTTGTTAAACAATTGGTATTGTTTATAGAAATCTTCTCTTAGAATAGAATTATAAGGTGGCTTTTTTTTTTCCGAAATTTTCAACTCGATTTCAACTTTTTGGTTATATATTAATAAAAATCAATCAGAGTTAACAAAAAAAATCTGCCTGCTGCGCGGGCACATTCTCGTCGCGCGCTGCGCGCGCGACTCGGAAGTTTGAGCGCGCCTAGGGCGCGCGACTCTTGGTTCTTGCACTTCGCGCTCGATAACGTATGTACCTTGCACTACGCGCTCGTTCTTTGTATTTTCCCCACTTTTAAAATTGAAGGTCAAAACATCAACAACTATAATTTGTTGATTGTGAATTATCTTTTGTTAAAGCTCCTTCAGCTTTAACGAACACATTCTCATCACGTTTATCGTGCTTCGCACTCGATTTTATCGAAAATGCGAACTTTTCTACATTATTTTCAACTTTACTATATCAAGTGTATATCACACAGAGAGACTGCGCCTGCGTTTGTGTCATTTAACTACACTGCGCGGCTGCATGTGTCATGTAACTCCACTGCGCAGCTGCAAGTGCCTTGCAGCTTTAGTTTTCAGTCATACCTGGCATCGAACTCTGATGCGCAGCAAAAATCCCGTGTAAATTTACTGCGAACTCTTCTGCGCATCTTCATTTCTTGTCGAACTCTTTTGCGCAATCTCAAGATATCTCAATAATTTGAATACCTCCAACTAAACTGCTACTTCTTCTTTCTCTAATCGCCTTTGTTAATTTCTCAAATATAATTGAAGGTAATTTTCAGGCTGGATCAGATATTAAAGGGTCCCATAAGAGTCCAGTCTGGACCCCAATCCGCAAGGCACCTTTTAAGCTCGAGTTCAACCTAAAATGTTCCGTCTCCCAGTTTGTACTATTCTGCTGATATACATCCATGTCCTCAATAGGACCGCGCCCTAACTTCAAAGAACATGGCGACTTTTTGAAGTGTGCTGTACGCGGAAATTTATGATGATTCCTCATTTATAGCCGCTTTTTCAGATGTAAAGCCAACAATTGACACTTCGTCCTCTTACACGTCTCCAGGGTAAACTAAAGTATACTTTACCCACTTGTCAATTACCGAGCTAGATTTAACCCTGTACCATAGCCAACTACACCCACAAATAATCATCACCTGCAACATTTCCCACCCCCATTTTTTTCTGTTTATCGGCCGCGACGGCGATGATCACCCAGAAATGCTTGGATTCCGTGAATGAACTTCAGCTAGTGTTGTAACACTAGCAAAAATCTTCACGGGTGCCCAAGATATGAAAACGAATGTCTAAGCACATGTTACACATGAGGTTACAAACAAATTCTTTCCAAACTTTGACCCCATTAGTACATGAATAATGAAATGTTATACCGCAGAAATTTTACATCATCAACAAATTTTCTATTGTACGTAACAGTCTTGAGAAATACACGAAGCCGTGTCGAAACACCGGTAATATGTACTGACACTTCCATTTAAGATTTAAATAAAAGTTTCATTTTTATATTAATGAGACTAACATGATTCTTCGATTTCTCTATATAGATACATTTTTTATAACGAAATAAAGTTCAAAGACAGTCTGATCCTGACATCAAATTTTTGTGTTGTTCAAAATTTCTCAAGAGCCTCTCAAGCCTTTTCTTATTATCCTTGGTCGGTAATGAAGACTGCTAATAAATCAAAGCTCAGCCTATATATGATGAATCTACCTTATCAACCAAATTGAACTGAAACTGATTATTTTTCAATGAAACAATTGCATTTTGGACCCGAATGAAATAATTTTCGATCAAAAAAGATGTATTTTCAATCTAAAATTTTAAATTTTCAACAAAAGAGATCAACATTTTTGTAACTTTTCCAAATTAAGTGATTGCGGTGCACAATTTACAGTAACTTCTTCAAGTAAGTGCAACGAGTTATTTTTTCTTGCTGTGTAACGTATCTGTGACGAGTATCTTCAAAAAAGAAAGTTACTCACCCCCCGCAGCTTGTTGGCTTGATTGGCTCGAAGAAGACGGCCACCTCTTCTTAGGAGGAAGTATAAGAGGCGAGTCGCTCTGCGAACTTAATTCTGTAAGAACAAATAGAAACGGATCCATTTTTATTTTAAATACTAAAACTGAGAAAAAATTGCTACAGAATTTGTATTTTAATTTATTCAAGCCTATTTATTGTCTCATTGCAGATTTTGCAATGAACAAAAGTCAACCGTGAACATAAAATAAATGGATCTCTAGCACTTCAGGGACCGGACGATACACCCCAGCTCGATTCGTCGATATTTTCATAACTTAATTGAGGCTGATTCGTTTTTATTTTCATTTCGATTATATGTAACACCTCCTCAGAATCAACATCATCGATGGACAACAAGAGAAATTAAAAAATGGTAGCTGTATAGCTAATGCACATACTACATGCTATGCCATATTGTTACGAGAGCAAGATCCTTTCTTGAGTTAACAGTTGAGTCTACTAATCAGTTTTGTATATAAATCGTGTGCGAAGAGTAAGGACTACGATTTAAAATCAAACTGTTAAACTTAGAATACACGTTGAATTATTTTAACTTCCTTCGAGTATTTCTAATTCTGTAGAATTCAAACGAATTCTTAGAATTGACTTGTGCTCCTTTGAATTCTTTTGAAGTTTTTTGCAATTATTTTTAAACCTTTACAGTACATCATAAATTATTTCAAATTTCTCCAAGTCTTTTGTATTCTCTGAAATCTACTCAAATCTCTGAATTCTTCTGAATTTTCTAAATTCTTCTCAATTGTTTGAATTCATTGAATTCTCTGAACTCTTTCAAATTCTCTTAAATTTTTTGAATTCTATGAATTCTGTTGTATTCTCTAAATTCTTTTGAAATTCTATAATTTTTTGAATTCTGTGAATGCTTTTGAAGTTTTTGAATTCTTTTGCACTCTGTGAATTCTTTGAATTCTTCTTAATTCTCTAAATTCTTCCGCTATTCTCTGAATTCTTTCGAATTCTCTAAATTCTTCTCAATTGGCTGAATTCTTTTAAATGCTCTGAAATCTTTTTAATTCTCTTAAATATTTTGAATTCTTTTGTATTCTCTAAATTCTTTTGGAATCCTCTAAATTTTTTTTTGAATTCTTTGAATTCTTTTCAAGTTTGTGAATTCTTTTGTACTCTGTGAATTCCTTCGAATTTTCTAAAAAAAATTTAATTCTTCTTAATTCTATGAGTTCTTCCGTTATTCTCTGAATTCTTCCGAATTCTCTGAATACTTCTAGATTCTTCCAAATTCTTTGAATTCTCTAAATTGTTTAAAAATTTTCTGAACTCTCTAAACTGTTTTCAATTTGTTGAATTCGCGGTATCACTGAATTCATGAATTTTTTTTTAATCATCTTGAAATCATTAGAATACACGTTGAATTATTTTAACTTTCATTGAATATTTTTAATTCTGTAGAACTCACACGAATTCTACTGAAATTTTAGTTTTTTTTCTTAATTCTCTTGAAATCTTTATGAAACTCCATGAATTGATCTGAATTTCTGAAAGTCTTTTGTATTCTATGAACTCTCCTGAATTATTCTGAATTCTCTGATAATTTTTTAATTGTCTGAATCCTTTTGAATTCTGTGAGATATTTTTGATTCTATGAATTCGTTTGTATAATCTAAATTTTTTTAAATTATCCACATTTATTTAGAATTCTGTGAACTCTTTTAAAATCTGCGAATTCTTCGGAATTCCCTGAATTTTTCTAAGTTCTCTAAACTTTTCTGAATTCTCTGAATTGTTTCGAAATTTCACTCTTTAAACTAGTCTGAATTTGTCGAATTGTCACGATATCACTGAATGCCTTAAAAATGTTTTTTAATTATCTTGAAATCATTAGAATACGCCTTGAGTTAGTTTGAACTTCTTCTTTTGAATATTTTTAATTCACTTAAAATCTTTAGAACACAAGTTGAATTACTTTTACTTTCTTCGAATATTTTGAATCCTGTAGAATTCTACAGAATTCAAAATACTGCAAGGAATTGAGAATAATTAAACGCGTATTCTAAAGATATCGAAATAATTCAGAAAACTGAAAAAGAATTCAAGAGACTATTTGAATATAAAATATTTCACAGAATTCGAAAGAATTCAGGAGAATTCAGATAATACGAAAGAATTGTAGAAATTCAAAATGATTAATGGTGTATTATAAAGGTTTTAAGAGAGTTAAAAAATTTTAAAATTTTAAAAGTCAAAGAAGTACATGTGGATTCTAGGAATTCGTTTGAATTCTACAGAATGCAACATACTCGATGAAAGTTAAAATAATTCTATGTGTATTCTGAAGATTTTAGGAGAATTCAGAAAATTCAAAAGATCTAAAGGAGTTCAAAGTAACTTCAAATGTATTCTAATAATTTAAAGACAATTAAAATTCATTAAAAGAATTCAGTGGTCTCGTGAGAATTAGAAAATTCAAAACAGTTCAAATAGTTCAGAAAATTTCAAAAGAATTCAGATAATTTGAAAAAAGACAATACAAAAGAACTCATAGAATTCAAAATATTTCAGAGAATTAGAAGGAATTAAGACATTTCAAAATTTATAAGAGAATTTAGAATAATTCAGGAGAGTTCAAAGAATACAAAAGACTTGGAGAAATTTCAAACAGTTTCAATCATATTTGTCTGAGTAAAGACGATTTATGTTTTAAAAAATAATTGAATTTGGGAAAAAAATTTTTCCCACTTTTTCAATTTTATTATTAAAAATATACATCGGAAAGGAAAACTTTAAATAGAAAAAAGTTCCATTTCAATATTCTCTACAAATCCATATTTTTTTTCAATTTAATTGTTTGAAATTTAAAATTTGGATATTGCAAGACAATATGACAATATTTTTTTTTATTGAAACACACTATAAAAAGTACGCTAAAGTTTGACAGCTTTCCAAATCTAAATTCTCCAAATTTAAAGCTGTGAAAGTTAACTTTGTAAACTAAAAATATAAAAAACGGCAAAGCTTCTATAATTGAAGGGCCAAATTACAAAACCTGGAAAATATCCAAATGTAGAACTCCAGTCTCCAAAAGTTTTCCATCAAAAACTAAAATAACTCCAAAAATTCCAAATAAAAACAAAGGAACTCTAAAAGTTTGTTCACTTGCTTTTAAAAATCCCAATGAAATAAAATGAAACAAAACAAAATAACAGCGATTATACCGGAACTTAAATATCAAACCCACCTTTCGTTCTTGATTTTAGAAAAATGATTTTAAAAAAACAGTACGTGCTTTAAAAAAACTCACCTCTTGAAAAAAGGCGTCGTGTTTTTCGGCAGGTGTTAATCCAACGACGTCTTCGACATTGACCCTCTCGAGCTTTTTGCTCCTCGATTTGATGGTCACATTTAGACACTTGCAAGCGAAATTCATCTTGTCAGTCGGTCTAACGTGTCTAAACTAAACCTACTCCGCTTCTCTAGTAAAAAATCTCCAAACTAGTTTTATTTTTCTGACGAAAAAATGCCGCCGATCACTGAGTCGACATCATATTGTGTATTCGCGTGTCAAAAACACAAAACCTCAAAAAAACTCGGATCTTTTTCACCGAAGTTAATAATGATTTTATTCACCCAACATGGAAATTACATTCCCGAGAAAAGGCGGCTTCGGTAATAACAGCGGCTTATGAAATCAACCTTCGCCGACTCGAAGGTGGAACCCGATTCAGAGAGTGGATTAAAAAAAAGGTCCGAAAACAATGGATCTCTTTTATAGATTCGAGAAAAACAAGTCTGAAAAAAGTCCAATCGGCTTTGGATTTTCTCTAAGCTTTAATCTTTCAAGGAAGAGCTCATGTATTTTCGTGTTTAGACACGCAGAGTCGACACTTCCAAAATACCCGAAAATTTTCCTCACACTAAAAATAAACGCACGATTAGTAGAAAGAGAATTGGGGTGAATTGCATGCGTGACGAAGAACACACACCACGCTGCGAGCGAGGAAAGAAGATCGCGCAATTGACGAAGAGCCAAAGCCAATCAGCTGATGGCAATAACATTCGCGTCGTCTGCTAGCCAATTGATAACGAGTTCTTTGTTAACGAGCTCAGCGTTCCAAATTCAAATTGGGGTTTCTTATTTACAAATATTCCCCCAGAAATAAGTATTATTTATTCATTTTTGCTACCCGTCGTCGTTAAACGTTAGATTTCTGAGAAAGAGGATGTAAAATCTTAAGATAAGGGGGATTTGTTATCCAATTTTGGTGTAGTTCGCTATTTAGTACTTGCATATTTACTACCTGCTCTACTATTACGTTAAGAAATGCAGTGTATATTCTGAAAATTTCTTCTATTTTTTGTTTGCATCGAGGTTTTTGGAGTAAGGTTTATAGTTTTTGTTAGTATTGAGCAGATTAGATGATAAATATTCTTCTGGGATGGCATTTTAGAGGTAGAAGGATATTTTTGTGCAGGTGTTTGAGGTTAGGGAATTTTGTTTGGGTTACTTGAGTTCAGTAGTAGAATTGTGCGCAAGCGCAGGTTGTGTTTGTTGTATTAATAATTATTTAGGTATTACCACGAAGGAATACTAAGGAGTGGTACCCCTGTAAGTGGGGAGTGGGACGAATATCGTCCAAGAATTCCTTAATGCTTGCCACGGCTAAAAACTTGGTCTTGTAACGGCATGCGCCGTTTTGAGAACTAAAGTTTTAGGGCGCTAAGACCCTTTTACTGAATACTGTCTAGACTAGCAGTTTCCCATTTACCCTTACACTCGCTTTACTGCCTGCATATATTGTTTGTATTGCTTGCAGGAGCCAACCATGTAATTTTGAAAAATTAAAATTAGTCCAAATAATTAGGAAAAATAAAAATACACTGGAACCTCGAATTAAAAACCCCGGATAAAAGACATTCCGAGAATTGATGTCCTCGAAAATTTGACGATGCGGTGACCGCGGGACCGAAAGAGAGGCGGTGCTCAGTTATGCGTGACAAACAGCAGGAGGCAGTACTCTCAGCGCGTTAGTTGCGTCAGCTGTTAGCATGCGTCTAAATCCAACAGAAAGGATTCAAGCGGCCCTGACTGTTTACGTTTGGATTCCCTGGACTTGAGATCAAGGTCACTACAAGCCATGCCCGAAACCGTTCTCAATTCCAGGATCCAGTGTAGGTCAAACGGTAAGTCGCTAAAAGAGACATAAGATTAGAGTAAATTTCTATTCGGTAAAATAAAAATGAGGGAAATTATAATTTAGTGAATCTGCTTAAACATAGATATTTCTTTATAAAAATTATTCAAATAATTAACATTTGTTGTCAGTTTGAAAAATATATCAACAGAAAGTCATTTTTGTAAGACATTTCTAGTTTTTTCTTTAAAAAGAAGACTATTCATGGGGGAAAAATCATAGTGTGCCTTTTTTATAGAAATTGTTTAAATAACAGTTCTTGCTAATTAGAAAAATTTGACAGCAAAAAGTCACTGGTAAGAAGTTTTTAGTCGTATCTGTATAAAAAATTAAGTCTATTCATGGAAGAATGGTAAGCATGGGCAGTTGCTTATTATAATTGTTTTAATAAGTAACAAATTTTGTCAAATTGAAAAATATGACTAGAAGAAGGCATTCAAAAGACACTTTCAGTTTATTCTGCGAAAAAATTGAGCCTATTCGTTCAGACATTATAAAACTACGTATTTGTTTACCAAAAAACATTAATTGCAAAAGAGTAGCTATTTTTAACTAATCATAATCGTACATTAATTTCTCTCATATTTTTTGCAAAAACTATGCATTTCAACAACTAATTATTGTAAATCATGAATTACGTTTATTAATTTGTTTATAACATTACAAACTATTTATTTCTTACTCCAACACATTATAAATTATTCAAGTATAGTTATTATGCTATTTAAACCCTGTTTTTTAAATTTTGAGAATCTTTAGATCGGTGGCACACTTGAAAAGTTATAAGAAACCAAAAAATTTCGTTTTTTAATCAATAAAAAAGTTTTTTTTTGTGGCTAAAATACAAGATTAGCAGTTACACGTTATGCCTGGAAGCCTAAGAGTTATAAAAAAGTACACCAAAATCCATTGAAAATTGAACTGTTGAGCGATTTTTGTTCGAAAAAAGTGATTTTTGGCACACTGTGTGGCGGTGCCAACTTATTGGCCATCGTCATGTGACCCTTCTGGTACATGGCCTTGAACTAAAATTTCCAAAGATTTCCATAAATATAAACTTATAGAGAAATAAAAGTATAGAAAACTAGTGTTTCTCAGCCTGTTTTTCTTTCAGTATCCACCTCGCCGTTGAGTCTGTTGTTCGGATTCTTATCGCTTCGCGCTCGACTGCTTTTATGAACCGATAAACTGGAAGAGGTCGCGTCCAGTTTCCAACGAGTTCTCCCTTTTTCTCAGCGTGTGCGACTCTTCAATCTGGCAATCGCGTCGGACTTGAGACTTGAGCAGGAGCAGTTGCTGCTCCTGCTGCTGCTGCTGCTTCTATATCGTACCTCGTACCAGACACTTGGCTCCCGCGGTGCTACGTAAATGACACCCCGAGGGTGTGTCAAACTCACATCAAAACGAAAAACATTAATTTGACACAGGACGAACCATGTGACTCAGACACCTAATCGTTAACACATTCTCGGCACTGACTTCTTGTTTTTTCAGCCATTCAAAAGTGCCTCCTCCATCCACTTTATTTTTATCTTTTCCTACTTCCCGGCGAGGTATTTCTGGTTCAAACCTTTAAATATAAATTATTATTATTATATCATCAAGCCGTTTCCCTTTCGGGGTAGGCGTGAATTGCTCGGTTGGAAAGTAGTGATGTGTTACCTGTACAGGTTCGTGTGCAGTTTCGTGTACAGGAACATGTGCAGGATCCTCCGAGGTTCCTGTACAGGAATTTTTAGCTAGGCATATTCACGCTCATACAAATTTGCTATGTGTGCATCGTATTTTTACCATTGAGTGTCATCTTTTAAGATCTCCATTTCATATTAAATTTCAACCCATTCATGCGCACATTAATGAATCGTAGAAGGCCCATAGGAAATATTTCAGGTTAGTCAGTCTCATTCAACTCTATTCACTTAGCATTTTAACGAATATGAATACCGTGAATAGTTATCAATTCAAGAACAAAGTTTATTGAAATACGTGGTGAAAGTGCTCGCAGGAAATTTTCAAAGTACATAAATGGTGTGTTCCGCAGAAGTAGATAAATTTTTGCAAGACCCACCTGAAAAGTTGACGTTTTCATACTTCTAAATGGTGCCTAAAGGACCTTATTTGAGCAGACTGTGTGTGAAACAATTTTTGCGCATGCGCAACTTGAAGATGGCTTACTTTAGGCACTGGTGAAAAAGCTGCGCATGCGCACTTTGAGATACTTCAGACACTAGCATTAGTAAATTTAAACAGTGGTGTTAGTATCTTCTACAAATAAATTTAGATTTATCTTGAATAAATTTTTTAATGATTGAAGTTTTGTTTTTAGAGTTTCGTAGCCGTTTTCATCCGTCGTACAAAAGGGCATAAGCGGCAACATTTGGCACATCAAAAGGGCATAAGCGCTAAGATTTGTTTGCATGAAATTTTTTATACATTTTTTTTCAACAAATTTGTTTTTCAATATTTTTTTTCAAACAATTTTTTCAACAAATTTTTTTCAGCAAATTTTTTTTTACACTTTTTTCAAAAAAAAAAAATCAACATTTGTTCCAAAAATTTGTTTCCCAAAAATGTTGTTCCAACAATTCTTTCTTTCAAACATTTTTTATCAAAAAAATTTTGTTACAAAATCTAAAAATATTTTCTTTCAAGATTCTGTTAGGACTTGAATTAAAGTCTTAATAGGCTATGAAACCCTTCCTTGTAGGCGCTCGACGCCAAGTTTGACTAATTTTTTCGTTTTGGGGCAGCAGAAGGCGGTGGGGGGGGAGGTGTCCTAACTCCACTCTATGCAATATAAAGTTAGTATTTTTCGTTAACTCCTCCTAACACAACTTTTTCGGACGGGCGTTGTAAAAAATAGTGTGTGATACACGTGCGCATAAGTGATTGCACACAATCACCTATTTTGCGGACTTATATCACAAATAACTGTTATGTGATGCATGACATTTTTAAATTGATGATTATTGATATTATCAACAATTAGAAAAAATTAGTCGAAACATGTGCTTATTATACGGACAAGAAAATCTTTTTGAACAAACTGTGCAGCAAATTTATCTAAAGATATTACTGCTGCAGGATAGCCAGGTTAAAAATAGTATTTTTCGATACAAGTGCGCGATGATAGCAATCCACGCAAGAGTGGGCGGGCGAAGCAGGAAACCCGAAGGGCTAGTCGACGTGAACTGAAGATGAACCGAGGGGTGGTTTTTTTACCTTCCCACGAGTGATTCGTTGCTATATTTGCGCACGAGTGCCGAACTCCATTTTTTGTTACACCTGCAGTGCAAGTCTCTTTTGCGCGCCATGTACAGACATCCAGAGGAGGCTTTGGCGAACAGTGCGAGAAAGCCTCGTTTCGCTGCCTGTAGTTAGTGCGCGACAGGACTTTTACGTGAAGGTGTTGCAAATAACACTGGTTTTCAAAAAAAAAAAAAAGGTGAGGACTATTTGACAAGACCACTCTATCCTTATGTATTTTGACGCGCTGAATACAAATCCGAGGTCTACTTACCTCCATCACGTCAGGTTCAAGGTCATTTCAAGGTCAAATACACGAAAAGCCGTGCAATAAACTTCAAAAACCTTCTACATATGTTTTTAGGGTTGCTGAATCAAAATCCGAGTTCCATTCACCTCCACCGCTTCAGGTTCAAGGTCATTTCAAGGTCAAATGCAGGAAAAGCCATGCAATAAACTTGAAAAACCTTTTACATATGTTTTTGGGGTCGCTGAATCGAAATCCGAGGTCCAATAAAACTGAAAGAGGTACTTATTCACTAAGCCAACCTACCGAAATCTTAATAAAGTAATAATTACATTTTCAATACTGATGTTTTTGTTTTACTTCTTATTATTTATTTATTTCTTGAATTTTTAATAAAGTTATCTTGTCTAAGAAATAAGATTATTCATTTAAAAATATAGAATAATCATTTAGATTTAAGAGAAAAACGACATAAGAGAATAAAATCGGCCGTGTAAAGTGATCCGCGCGCCGGTGTGAGGTACCGTGCTCGACAGCGCTAGATACATTAAATTTTTTCCGATAGTAATAATAATTTCACCATTTTGAAATAAATCCTTTTCGATCGGAAATTTGACGTCGAATACGATAAAAATACTAAGAACTTAATTAATGAGGTCCAAACTAGTTAAAAATCGATTTATAAATTTTAATTGTTTATAACAATTTTAATTTGTTGATAATATTTTTGGGATGATTTTTTATTAAAGTTCGTTCTTTTACCTTTCAAATGAAAAAATTAGGTCTCTAGCTTAAATACAACAGGAGTTATGCATTAAAAAAAAAATAGTCTTCACTCAAATTCTGAATTTTTCAACCCTTCCTATTTCCCAAAAAATTGCGAAAAAAATCCTCAAATACGTATATTCTCTTTTTCGATAATTAACCCGTAAAAAAAGTATTAGCTCGATCAAAAATGGGGCGGTCAATTCTCTGTTCGATTTATAAAATAATACGCTTTATAAAAGGGTAAATAAATTGACTTATAATTTCTACAACAAAATCGAAAAAGTAAAAAAAGTATACGTTTTACGTGTTAAACTCCATGAGACACAAAAATTGCTTTACAAAGTACTGAAAATCATTTTATTTAAAAATAAAAAAATATGTATTTATTTGTTTTCACCAGAGAACGATTTGGCGACTGCACGGGTCAAAAATTCAAAAATGTATATTTTTGGGCCACCCTAATGTATATCCACTTTAGGTTGCATTATCCACTGTAGGGAGGTTACCCCTATGCAAAAGAAGGAATGGAATGGATTAAAAAAAAAAAATAAATAAAAACAGCTTAACGAGGCAAAGTTTCATCAAAGGCACCTACATGATTAAATCCAAAGTTCCTTGCAATTTAATTTTTCTTCTAGATTTTTAATGTAAATCCTATTATATAATTTTTATTATACCAATACTCATGGCTCAAATAAAAAACTAAAAATACGATTTTTGAACCTAAAAAGGAGGTTTCCTAAAAGACGGATAGATAAAAGATTTTGATTTTTGTGGTATAACGTAATTATTATCCATTAATTAATTTACTACTCAATTATTTATCCATTTACTATAAACTATTCATTTTCGTTTTGTTTTTATCTTGATTGATAATTTATTAGTATTACTATTATTACTTTATGTGTATATATTTTTAATTCATTATTTATTTACTATTTAATAAAATTTATACATTTAACAGTAACCATTTTTTACTATCTTTGATCAGTTATATATTTATGTAATTATCATTACAATCCTTAAAATTATTAATTTGGACCACCTTTTTCACTTTATTGATGGATTATACATTTAAAAAGTATATTATATTTATTTATATTTTTATTTATTTAAAGATATAAGAAATCTTATTAATAAGATTCTCTAAAATTGAAACGTTTGAACTTATATTCCAGAAAAAAGAATTACAAATATTTTTAAACCGATTTTTTCTGAAGGTACCAGTGGGAATAAAATTCATTTGAAATATATGCTACATTTTGGAATTCGAAACAATGTCATGAGAATTTATTCTCAAGGTATTAGAGGGAATTAAACGGGGACATACCATCTCACATGCGGCAAGTCTCTGCGGTAAGTCACAACTGCGGCATCTCAACCTAGCGGCATCTCTCCCTCATGGCATTTCTCTCATTGAAATCGATATTTTTGCGGCATCTCACATCGCACCCTTGTGACTGCGCAAAGAAATAATGTTGGTCAAATCCCTACCCCTTTTCCAACGTCTCGTGGGGGGAAGGGGGGCGAAGGCACCCCTGTGACGGGCCATCCCTTTCCACTAGTGAGAGATGCCGCTAGGTAGAGATGCCGCAGTTATGCAGAAAGCTGTCATCCTTGGGTCGCTTCGTGTCCTCAAAACACACGAGGGTTTCGCTGGCCTGTCGTTGTGATTAACTCGTGTCTTGTGACCCCCTGCGGTGGTTGTTCACCTTATTTTTCAATTATATGAAGACATTTTTGAATTTTTGGGATTAGACTGAAAAATATGGTAGGCTAGATGAAAATATAAAACCCATATTTTTTTGTTTTGCAAAAAGTAATTAGTAGTACTACGCATCTGTTGCAAAGTTTTTTCTAAATTCACTACACAACATAGAGAATTCATGGTGCCGCCTATGGTTCTGCACGGCAGTGCGGCAATAATGTAACCGCTACATTTTGAGAACTTGACCTGCTCCATTGTTGAAGCTCGAGGCCCGTCTGAGTCCTCAACAACCACCTTACCTGAATCTTACTGCATTTCTGGAGATAATTGTCTCTGCCCTACTCCATCGTTAATAATTCATATTTCAGACTTCAGTTAATTTTGATTATTTAGTGATTTAATGTGTATCAATTATCAGTGAATTAATTACGAATGAATAGATGAATGAATTATTAATAGTTTAATCATTATTTATTATTTAATAATCATTTATTTACTAATTACTCATGAAAAATTGTACATTTTAATTAATTTAATTTCAATTATTATTATTATTATTTATCATTATCAATTAATGTTATTTTGAATATTTTACCTTTTTAATTAGTTTAATTTATAATAATTTAGTTAATTATTAATTAATTAATAATTATTTGATTATTAATCAATCATGAAAAATGTGAATTTTAATTAATTAATTTTAAATTATTATTAGTTAATGATCATTATTCATGATTTTTCTTTTAAATATTTGAAAATTTTAACATAACTATAATAATATTTAGTTTCATTTATATTCCGCTTAAATTTATTTAATTTCTGCCTCTGATTCGCTTTATGGTTTGAAGAAGCCTCAGGTAATAAGAGCCATAAATAAGTAGGAGGAGCACCGAGGAAGAAATTATGAAAAGAGTATAGAGCCTTTTGATTGACTGGTTTCTATTGCTCTGTTGTATTCATATTTGAACCAAAGGTGTCTCCAAACTATAATTTTTATGATTTTTCATGTTTTTAACAGTCTCTTTCTCCTATAAATTATTATACGTTTTTATTTTCTTCTCTATAAAATGTATAGAAAATTAAATTAAATTATTAAAATTAAATTATTAAAAAATGTATAAAAAGCCCGTTATATGGGTTTGAATATTGCGATTTTACGGAAATTGACGATGCTGTTAAATTCTTAAATAAAATTTTTGAAACACCTAAGTATGATAAGATGCATTATCATTTTTATGCAAATTTATTCTTAAAGTTTCAAAAAAAATTAACCATAACTTTTCCTGCAGAATTGCAGTTGAAAAAATTAATGTAATTTTACATGTTAATCTCCATAAGAGAGAAAAGTGACATGCGTAGTCCTACTAATTATTTGTTTGCAAAACAAAAAAATAGGGGCTTTTTATTTTCATGTAGCCTACAATACTTTTCATTCTTATCTCAAAAATTCGTAAATGTCTTTCTTTGGACCACCCTAATATATGGGACATAATTTCTCAAGTGTACCCACCTCGAAAATGAAAGTTGTCAGATCAAGCTAAAAATTGGCCCAATTGTAGTCCTATTAGATAATACTTTTCACACTGAAAATTAATTGATCTTGATGATTATTCATCAAAGTGGAGGGGGTACAATTTTTGTTTTTTAAGCAAAGCCTTACTTTCCAACATTTGTAACTTTTTTCCTGTTCTTTCAAAAAAAAAATCACTACAAATGTTTTAGATAGATTTTTTCACAAACTTTTTGATGGTGGTAACGATTTTTGAAAAAGTCAAAATTTGTCCCTAATTTTTGAAAATCAAAAATGAATTTGACCTTTTTCAAATTTCAACACTTTTTTTTCATTCAAAATAGTTTAAAATATTTTTCCTATAAGACCCTCAGTTTTCAGAGTGGCAAATTTATTTGTCTTCGAGTAATAGAACGATACGTAAACAAGATGCCATGATAGAGCGGGTGGCGCGCGATCTCCCCTAGTGCGCTCACGCCGTTGTCTCAAAATCCCTGAATCTTGGAAGCTTCGATTAAATTGCAACTTTTTTAAAGTTCCATAATGGGCTGCAAATATGGTACCATAGGACACCAACCAAATAATTTAATTTCCCAATTGAATTATTAATCTTCAAAAAAAAATGAATTTTTATTAAAGCAGTTTAAACTTTCAACTAAGGAATTGAATTTTTAACCTAAGAAGATGAAGTTTGAACATAAGTTTTACCCCGTGTAAAATAGCATAGAAAAATTGTTGCCCCCCCCTCCCCCATCCAAGACTTTACGCAATTTATACACGGCCCCAAATATGCACCCTCCGACAAATTTTGTGGATCCCCTCTTGGTTAAAAGCTATCCGGAATTCTCTATAAAAGGAAATCATTTTTCCGCTAGACACGCTGCACGAGCATTGTCGGTATGATCGCAGTCGCGACTCACTTTTTTCCAAATGATTCTGAAACAAAAATTACATCTTATTCACGAGGAAAATTCCAACTAGCAGATTTTTATAACAACAGAATTATACTTATCTAGCAATTCCAAGTTGATTTCTTGAAGACAAGGATTTTAAACGGCGAAAAGCATGATTGTGGGTTACACACTTTCATTGCCATCAATATAAATAAACTTTCAACTATAACCTCACAGTTTCCGATTTTCTTTAAATTTTCGACTACGTCGAGAATATTCCCTGCTTAAAATGACGGATAGGATCCGATAGAGTCAGATACAAAGCCGGATGAAGGTGCGAATAGCCCACGTCGCATTTTATTCCGTCTCTATCTGGATCTCTTTCGGTTCATAAAATCTTAAACGGAAAACTAGCGACTCTATCCAGATTTTAATCTGGATGACATATGGAAAATATCATTTTATCTGGCTCTATGCGGAACTTTGTCGGAACTTACATTAGAAGACTGTTTTCGTTTATGTCTAAAAACGGTTTTCTATCTGGATCTATCCGGCTTTGAAGCGAACATCGGTAACAGAAAACTGAATTGTTTGGCCTACGGAATATTATGCGGCCCTATCTGGAACTTTGTCGTAACTTACATTAGAAGACTGTTTTCGTTCAAGTCCGAAGACGATTGCCTATCTGGCTCTATCCCGCTTTAAAGCGAACATTGGGAATAGAAAGTTGACTTATTTGCTTGACGGAATCTTATGCGGCCCTATTCGGAACTCTATCGTAACTTACGTTCGGAGACGGTTTTCGTATATGCCCGAAAATGGTTTCCTATCAGGCTCTATCCGGTTTTCAAGCGAATGTTGGAACAGAAAATGGAATTATTTTCCTAACGGAATCTTATGTGGCCCTATCTGGAAATATGTCGGAACTTACATTACACGGAGTGTAAATGAGTGTTTAATAGACTAATACAATTAAATGTGATATAGATCTTATTTTGATTCATTTCAATACAGAACCAATATGACGCGCTTAGAGATGCCGTTATTAGCCAATAACGTTGAGTCTATGAGCCTTCTGCGGCTTAGTACCAGAAAGCTACCACCAATATCAGGGCAAGCGCAGTAGCGTTACATTACCGCCACCAGTTCGCGAGTTCGCGCCATTCTCGACTACACCTTTTTTTATGCTTTTTTATGGATTACAAAAGAAGCTAATAAGCGCTATTAAAATCAAAATGAAACGATAAATATCTTAATTAAGTCAAAAGTTATAGATATTAAAAAAAAACATTGGGGGTTTATGCAAAACAAATTACAAAATTAAAATTTTTCATAATTTCCAAATTTAAAAAAAAAAGCTTTGGTGGTTTATGAAAAACAAATGACAAAATACAAATATGCTGTTAAAGGGTCTGTTCGAAATCTCATTTTTATTGTAGTAATAAAAAGATTGGTAATTCGTAACCAGATACCTGACTCTCCGCACATATGTCTTTTGTCTTCTTTTTCTTACATGCCTAACCTCTTTTCTTTTTTTGAACTTTTTTGTGACCATATTCCTCTTCCTAAACGTTTTTAAATACTGTAAAATAATAATATACTTTTTTTCAAACAAAAAACTCTTAAATAAAGCTAGTTGCCACGCTGTTCGCATCAAAATACCGTAATCAAATTCCAACATAAAATGCGTCTACAGACCACCATAACCCACTGCGCAAGTCTACAGCACATCATGATCCACTGCGCATGCCTACGAGCCACCATAGCCAACTACACATGCCGACGACCTACCAAGGATTACTGCGCATATATTTTTGGCTTAACTGGAGCTAATGTCCTCAGGTATCTAGAGAGAAAAATGTCATACACTCTAAAAATTGGCCCTTTTCGAATCCACACAAATAGTGATATTTGAACCCCAATTACACCACAAAAACCTCATTTATTACAGTTGTGGATTGATACTTTTGATCACCATGACATGAACTACATTTTCCCTCAATTACAAACAAATTAGCCGAAAGCCAATTTGTGTACAAATTCTGCGGGGTTTTTAGAACGCACAATTTCCAAATTTTGGAAGTTCAAGTACAACAATTTTGCTCCTTCCATTCAAATAGCTTAAGATTAAGTTGAAAGTCTAAGTTAGTCAGAAATATGAATAAAAATGTATTAATAATTATTTTTAGAAACAATTTATCATAGTTAAGTATTAATTATAAAATATTCCAGGAATTTTCACTGAGTGAATCTTAGCATGCAGTATCATTGTTCATTCTCAAGCTATTTTGATTTAGAAACCGCTTTTTTTCTACGCGTAACTGACCAAAATTTTGTATCTGTTTTTCTAAACTGTTTATAAACATTTAAATTGTTATATTAAAAAAGACATTTAAATTTTTATACAAAAAAAAATCATCAAAAAAATTTATTTTTAATAAGATTTGCATCAATTCAGAAAATTAAGGGAAGTCCAACTTTGAAAATACGTCAAATAAAAATTGTTTGCTACAAACACTATTTGCAACAATGGTTATTCATAACTTTTCAATTATTGTTGTGATTAATTCTTACATTAATATGTACATTGAATCAGCCTAATTGTACAATATCCTTAAATTCAAAGTCATAAAGGTTAATGAATTTTACATTGAAAACATTTTAAAAATGAATAATATGTAAGATACTAACGTGTAAATTTGATAAATTTCAAATTCTGTGTGTGTGAAACTGAATTCTTTTAGATGATAAAATTGTTTGATTCAAATTAAAAGCATTATTATTTAAATTATTTTAACTGTATATAAAATGTTCCTAGACGAATTATTGATAATTGATACATTAAAAATTGCAATCAAATCTCACTTTTGAAACGTTAAAAATGCTAAAATTTGCTAAGTTTTTAATGTCCAGTTCAAAATTCTTCAAAACTGAATAAATATAATTTTCAAGTCTTCTAAATTAGAATAATATAAAGGCAAACTATGAATGAGTATTGAATACAAAGGGATTATAAGTACAATGGATACTAATTTCAAGATCTCAGGTATGTCCGCCTCTAATCCGACGCCTGATATGTTTGGTAAAAGCAAGTGAGGGGTAACTCGCTTAGCGCAATGGTGGGGGTATACTAAGCAGGTCAGCGGGTGCGAGTCGGGCGATGACCGCAGGTTTAAATCCTAAATTCAAAAGACAGGGTACTTTGCAAAATTCTCAATCTCAGGCCTGACTGTTAAAAATGATATTTTTCCGTAAGCTGTATAGGTGTCCCAAATATTTTCTACGACACAGTTGTAAACTTGTTAAGTCTTGCGAGGGGCCGACCCTCCGTGCTCGAGATGCACTAGCGGCTAACTCCTTGCTAGAAACCTATGTGTTTACGCCTTTGGCGTAATAAAAATTGGGGATGGTTTATAGAGACACCAATCCTGCTTCCGAAGAACTAACCTTTGTAACAATCATAAGAATCCATTACAGTTTAACAAACAAAACAAACTTTAATAATAAACAACGAATATGTAATAGAAACAAAGTACGAAGAGTTATTATTTCATCTAAAAGTAGCTGCTGCCAATTTCTTAATGAAGCTTTACATTATTGAAGTAATAGTCATCACATGATTTTATTTAAAGTCGCTAAAGTTCTAGCACGTCAATGTATGGTCATTCAAAAATGTGCATTAACTTATTTAACTTGGTAAATAAAATAATATATTTTATTATTATTATTATATCATTAAGCCGTTTCCCTTTCGGGGTAGGCGTGAATTGCTCGGTGGTAAAGTAGTAATTACTTATTTCCGAATTTAGAAGAATTCATGGCCTGCTCCAATTCGAGATTGTCGCAAAGCGAGATTCACGGAGGGGCTCTAGCGAATTCATCTCAATTCGCCTCAATTAGTTTCTTTTTACTGGGTTACCATAGCTTCCTTACTCTTCAATAATATGTATTAATATTATAGGTGAATCGATTCGTCTCGAATCAACACATCTTTTCTATTCTCGCATCAACTTTGAATTATGTTAATGTAAAAACTTTTACCATAAAAAACCGATTTTCAAAGTATATAAATTACCATAACTTCCCTACTCTTTAATAAACTGTATTGATATTATAAGTCAATCGATTCGTCTCGAAGCAATAAATCTGATATATTCTTACATCAACTTTGAATTATGTTAATGAAAAAAGTTTTACTATAAAAAAAGGATTTTAAAAATATTATTGAGTGCTAAAAAAATGAAATTAATATTTTTAGAATTCCTTCGGCCAGTTTAAAGATATTAGTAGTGAAAATAAACCCTCAAAATTTCATCAATTAATCTGCAACCGTTTTCCAGTTATCGTGTTCACAAAAAAGTGTGACATCCATACGCACACATCCACACACACACACACACATCCAGATAATTGCTTAGAACATTGTATTAGACATTTTTAAATTGAGGAAGGTTTAATGAAATTAATTGAATTTTTTGGAAAATGTTACCGTTACAAAGCTTCCTCTATGAGGAAGCAAAATCCACTGAATTGAGTAGATGAGCTAGGCCGGTTCTGGACCAATTAGTATTAGTGCGTGTGTGTGTGAGGTAAGCCTGCGCGCGTGTTTCTGTGTGAGGTTGATATTGAGGCCGTTCTAGAACATTCGTTGATGACGTCACATAGTAATATTGCGCAATTGTGCCAGCCAAATGCGTGTAACGACAGGTTCAAGGTTGTTTCTTATCTCAAGAATTTTTTCTCGTAAATACTTTCAAGGTTATATTTTGCTTTGTCCTGGCAATTTCTGCTGCGTCATATCCAGAAATTTTGTATAGCGAGTAAACGATTATAAAAGGAGATCAGCTCTGCTCCTTCATCAGTTTGTTGTCAGATGTCACATTGTAAATAAGAAAAGCAGCAAGAGCTAAAATGTCGTATAAACTTATTTCTGAAGAACATTCAAGAACTAAAACAAGTGATACAAGTGCGAACAGACTTACAAACTGTAACAAGAAAATTTACTACTTTGCATATTGAAAAAGTGAAGCAGTGAAAAAATGGATTTCTCAAAACTAAACAAAATTGCCATCAGTAACAATTTCCTTCCAATAAAGAAGCTCAAGGACTTAGAGCTTAACAAAAACTATGAAATTACAAACATCAGAGAAGCAACAACACAGTTTGGAGTGCGGTTCATTGCCATCGTAGAAAACAATTTTACCTTTTTTCTACCAACCAGGATGACCGATCTGCTGAATGAAGATGGAACTCTGCTGTTGGGAATGAAAAAGTCCTGTGAAGATGGTGACCTCTGCATGCGGTATTTGGGTGGATGCTACAATTCCATCGAATGTACGAAGAAAAATATATAATGTGAACAGTTTTCAATTATCGCTCAGTGCCTGAAAGCCTTCAGTGAGATCAACATCATCACGCCTCATACACCTCGAAATCAAATGTTACATGCAACTACATACAATCTGCATTCATCATTCACAAAGCAAATTATAATCGGTGCTGAGTTTAAAAAAGACGTAAAGCTCGCCTCATCAGTGAAACTGCTAGCCAGTCATCCTCGTGCAAGTATAACCCTGAATCTTGCGGACTGCAAATTATTCAAAAGTTACTTCAACCTCATTTCACTGTTCTTTGATGGCCAAGAGAAGCTGCAATGCATCGATTGTGGAAATTTCCGTATACATATGTCTACATCTTTTGGAGATTATATAGTGTTTCTGGAGCAAATTCAAGACACGCAAAAATATTATCCGTTTGTACTCCAAGAAGCATCGTTTGCTGTTCTCCGGGAAGTCAGTCTTTGTATCGATCGGTATCTTCTGGAACAGAGTCTTATGCCGTTTCAACGTACAAAGGATGTCATCATTGAAACCATAGCTGAAGGTGTACGATTGAAACCCGAAAAAGCTTTAAATTTAAATTTATCATCATGAATCATCGTGAAAGTATTAAATCTATTATCTAAGTATCAGTTTAATGCTATACAATGGTAGCAGCCAGTATATCTCGAGCTTCAATGTAAAGAGGTTGATCGAAAGTTACAAAACAGGTTTTCATACCAAAAGTTACTGCTCTCTCTGCAGCATGAACTAAAGTGGTGTATATTGTACTGTAATCGCTGGGAAATACATGGATAAATGGATAAAATATAATTGCTGAAGTCTTGAAACTGTTTTGCGAAGTTAAACATTCCATGTAACTATTCTATCTCATGAATGTATCGCTTTTATATTTCATGAACATCCATAGCCAATTCACTTGCCTAATTAGGGACGGTTTTAGTTCCAGTGCCTTTTCAGATACTTCAACTGATAGCTTTTGTAACCCCTCTTCAGCTGCAGAATTATACGTCAATAATGAAATACGACCTTTTTCAGCAATAACAGCCTCACTTGGAATTTCTTTCAAACGATTAATGGGTTCTTCGGGTAGTATTCCGCTTGCCGGAGTAAATATTCCGATTGAACCCATGCTGTTAAAAGTATTTTTACCATCTAGATTGGCTGGATTAAGATCACAATTATCACCGCTAGCTTGCATGAAAGTACCTGGTTGTATAAGCAGTGGGTTTTTGAAAAGGGCTGATATTTCATACAACTTCGCTTCTCGATAAGAACTGCTGAATCCTAAGCTGCTGCAGATATCTATGATCCTTCGGGAACCAAATTTCAGATGCAATGCTACCGAAAGACCAACTTGAAGAGGTGACAAAAAAGAACGAGGTCTAACTGCTGACATGAAAGCGTGACTTATCGCCTTACTCTTTTTTTTTCAAAATGACCTCTTCCAAGAAATATGACAGGGACTCAGGAATGTCTGCATTTACATCACGAAACATTTGGTCACTTGCAGGATAAGAATGCACTTGGCAAGGAACCGACCAAAATAACTGATCGAAGAATGTCAGCAGCGGCTTTCAAAATTCGCAATTTCTCTACATCTTCATTTGTAGATCTTTCCTCGTACCAAGTTTTCGATAAAACGCCATGCTCCTTGTCTTTGAAACATACGAGCGTGGAATACGAAGATTTACATGAAATTGCTATATTACTTTCGTATTTGTTCAATAATCTTGCCCTAATTGTTCTATTATCTGGAATATGGCCACTTACTTGTTCTTCCAGCTTTTCCAGTGAAAACTGACACTCCTCGTTTTCCTCCATGAACTTGCAGATTTCATCCATTGCAGCATCGACTGCGGATATTTGTACAGAAACGGCAGGTTCCTTCTTTCGAGGTACATACCTATGTAAATCAACGAAGCATTTTTTATGGTCCGTAGCTTTCTTGGACGCTAAATCTATAACACCCGTGATTCTTTTAAAAATTATTCTGCCAACTACTGCCAATTTACCGCAACTTCACCGCAAATGAAGCAATCATCCCTCCAATTAAAATTATCTAAAGAAGTACTTAATTTTTTCTTTGTAGGACTATACGGAGAAGCTTCAGTGTCAATTCTTATGAATTTTTTTATATATTTTTTATGAATATATTTCTGGTGACAACTAGCGTGTATGTAGACAACATCAGCTGTGTTTAAAAAGTTAAAAAAGTGATCGTTTCTCTCATCAGAAGCATTAATTAAAGTAGGTAATCCTCTTGTTACTTTCCTGGTCGCTTCAGAATCTTTATTTTCACGACAAATAAAGCAGAATGAATCGGGTCCTGAGTTGTCCCTGCATGTGTCCCTGCATGTGAGAGCCCTGAGTTATCCCCTGAGGTTGAGGGTCGTGAGTGGTCCATATTTTACGAATATCTAAAAAATATCAATAATTTATAATTTTTGAATATTCTACTTATTATTTTTCAATCATTTAATCATTCTTCTTCTTCTCATTATTATTATTGAAACACTATATTTACCTTCTACTGCACTTTAAGCATTTCGGAATATCGCACGAGCTGGAAGATCTCGACATTACTGTCAGTAACCCCTGAGTGTTCCACACTTTTTGTAAATCTAAAAAAGGATTTATAATATGTATATTTCTTATGCACAGAGTTTTTCATTCTTCATTTATACCTTAACATGCACAGAGAGCTACTAATTAATTAATCACTGAATATTAATTACTACGCAATATTCTATTACCTAATCTGATACTCACTCTGAGGTCGACTCTGATTATTTATTTATTATATTTAGTTTATAGATTAAATTATAAGTTCAATGAAGTATACTGCCGATCAGTGCTAGCAAAAATTTGTAAGAATGTCGTTTAAGAATGTCGAATTCAATTGCATAGTATCGAACAATCGAAGTGCTTTTTATGTAACAAAATCTTCAATATCATTCTTCGCAAAATTTGTCAGATTTTGACCAGAAAGATGTTTTGCAGGTTCTTCTGAGCCTTCTCGCGTTTTCATCGTAGCCACCATTGCACTTTTCTTTTAGAGTGAAATTCTGGAATCAAATAATGCCATGGCCACAAGTTCCTATATGAGATACCACAAGTGTCCTTCAATCTTTTTACAAGCGACTTCTGATATTTTGGCATTGACGGACTTGTAGCTCCCCAATTTTTCAATTAATTGTAAGTCATTGTATGCAGCAGCAACAGGCAAAAGAGCTTCAAACCAAAATCGGATGTGACTTTTGATCACAAAAAGGCACAATTCCCTAATGGCTTCGGTTTCGATAGATGTTAACGTATACTGATTTCGGAACATCCAGATTTTTAATCAATAAATGGCAATTGCCATTCACCGCGCATGGTGCATTGTTTCTGGAGCCATAAACCGAATACCAAGAACCAAAACATTTCCTAAAAAAATTATGGCGAGCTCAAGTAATTCGCGGTAGGCATCACGGGTTTGATAATTTGCTTTTAACTGCTCATTTGCAAATTTAATTAGGTCGCCTTTTTCTAATCGCAGTTTCAAAAGTATTTGCTTGTCGTTTATACCAATTTCGAATCTTGTCTTATCAAAAGATTCCCATGCTTCACTAAACTTTTTAAATAATGGAGTCTCTGGTCTAGATTTTGGACCAAGGCATTCTTTGCATACACTTTCGAGCATTATTTCAGCGATATGATGTCAGCAAGCAAAGTACATCAAATCTTACTGAAAGCGTTGTTCCAAAAGTTTGCATCTCCCCTAAACTCTACCAGTGTTAACACTGCATATATTGAAGCATAATCCTACTATACGGTTAAAAATGTCCCATGATTCAACAAGCTCTGCTACAGCAGAAGCTTGAGCAAGTCCGTTACCAAACTCCATCTGTGACACACCCAAGATTTGATATTCACCAGCGATAGATACTGAAAAAGGCAATCGTTCCACATTTTTCTTTCCAGTCAATGATAAAACACGTTTTCCATCCCAGTGCAATTGTAATCTCAGTTCTAATTAAAAATTTTCCTTTAATTCAGAAGCATACTTCAATCGCTCTCCGTTTCTAACTTTTGCAATGGTGCTTTTACTTAAATTCAAATCATCTAAAAACAATTTATGATGAATCATTCTTAAAAATATATTATGTATTGAACTATATTTTAGAAAACTAGTTTAACTTACCTATATTGTGCCCTTATCTTTGGAAGTTTGGGCTCCCAATCAGGGTCCTAAAGAAAAAATTATTTCTTTTTCCCAAAATGATTGAAAAAGTAAATATTTGTAATATTGAAACTGATAATAATTACTAACCTTTCTATTGAAATCATCATTTTCTTTATCGTCATACATTTCTTCATTATCACTGTAGTTTTCAAATGGCATTGAAGAAATTGATGAATCTGCGAAATGAGGAAAGGATATATCAGAAGATGGCTTGCGCTTTACTACAACACTATAACTCCATTACGACCCTTTTCTTTATGTGAAATTAAAAATTGCTTCGTTTTTTCAACCTTAATCTGTGAAAGAGCGTCACCGTGAGCTATGTTGAACAGGTTATCTAAATTATCGCGGAAGTTCGTTCTTTTTCCTTGGAAAGCACTTGAACTTCGCTCGCTTTTCTTATTGAGGTCTTTCCAGGTTTTATGTAGTTCAATCAATTTTTCAACACAACGATGTTTTTGTCGCACATGAATTTTCGCCATATCCCAGAACCCTATTGCTTGATCGACAGCACATCTAGAACCAGTGGTATGCCAACCTTGTATTCCGCGGTTGGCTCAACCATGACAAGTATTGTTGGCCCAACTGTGAAAAATACGGAGGGCTTGCGTTATAATTACGCTGGTTGGCCTGACCATTGGCTCACAAAGTTGGACCAACTTTGAAAATCAATGGTATGCCAACCTTGTATTCCGCGGTTGGCTCCACCATGACAATTATTGTTGTCCCAACTGTTGAAAATAGGGAGGGCTTGCGTTATCATTACGCTGGTTGGCCCGACCATTGGCTCACACAGTTGTCTCCACCTTACAAAGGTTGGCCCAACTATGGCCGGACCGACAATTCGCACTTGGGTCGTAGTTCGAATGTATTAGAAATCCTTACGGTCTTGCTAAAAATGACGATATCTTGGGACATATAAGAGTCTCCATGAATTTTTTTTTAAGAAAGCTGCTTTCACAAGGATTCACTGTATCGATATTTCTTTAAAAAATTGAAAGGGGAGTAATTCACGAATAATTGAATCAATTTTTTAAAAATTTTTTCCGGGAAAAATAATTTTTTTAATTTATTGTACTATATTCTTAAAATATATAATTTTATCTATAACATGTCCAAGTTTGATCAAAATCCAATTGGCGTTTCTAGAAATATCGATAATTCGAAAAAATGTAACACCATAATTCAACATGGCGCATCTTCCGTAATTTGGAAAATTTTCAAAAATCCTTAGGGAACGAAATTTCTCTTATATAGCATTATAATTTTACAAGGTTTTATTAAAATCGAACAACAACCTGCAGATTCTGATATTTTTGACGTCTTCAATTATATTTGTTCTTCATTTGAAATATAATTCATCATCAATCATGTGTGCATTTTATAAGTTTCTATCTTCAAAGAAATTTGACATGAATATACTTCAGAAATCCATAAAAACAAAATTGTAAACCTTTACCTGGATATTAGATAAATATAATTAATTTTCTAATCTATCAAAATTAGAAAACTATTGAAAGCTATTTATGAAATACTTCAAAACTACACACAATTTTAAACTTTCAAATAAAAAATCTAAATCTGGATATTTTAGATTTACATTTAGTTCAATTATTATTCATAAACTGTTATTATTCTTTATTTTACATATTAATTTGTTTTTAATTTTTGAAAATTATATTTAAAAATCTGGATTTGTTGATAAAAGTAGCAATCCTTTGGTATCAATTTTTAAAATTTCAAATATGACGTAATGTTTGACATACATTCATCACTTTCGATAAGTATATGCTAATAATTTGCTCCATCTTCGAATGTTTAGTTTGATGTAAAAATTTTGGATTCTACCGACTGAAAACCCATTTAAAGTACTAATCCCTGAAAATCTTGGGAAAAATGTCTTCGAAGGATGCTAATGGTAAGAGGAACTATTTTTTTAATCAACATTTTATTTATTACCTCAAAACAAAGAGGGACCCCAAAATAAGCCGAATATCCGCCCCTTTTCTTGCACCCAAAGTAGTTTTTGAAGGAAAGAACATAAATTGAAGCACTTTATGCATAAGAACGTGATTGAAATAGCTTTTAACTATTTTTATATAGGTACGATCGCGTTGGTATATTAACGTATAGTCTCTACGTCCATTCTTCTTACATGGCACCATTTCAACCCCTAAAAACCCGAAAAATACCCCTATCAAGGGGTAGAATGTACACCGGTACTATAAAAGTAGGTAGACTAGTTTTCAATAGTTTTTCATCAAACAGTGGCGCTTCGACTCTTGAAAATCGAAAAACTACCCCTACAATGACTTATTGGATTATGGGTTATATAATCCCATATAGTGAAGGTGCGTGCATACACATGTACAAAAACAAATACATACAGCCAAATATGCAAGCACCTTCGCTATATTATTAATATTATTATTATTATTATTATTATCATATCATTAAGCCGTTTCCCTTTCGGGTAAGGCGTGAATTGCTCAGTTGGAAAGTAGGGATGTGTGGATGGGTATATAGGTGTAGGGTAGATAGGCATATAGGTTTGAGATATAGATATTTTAGATTGATCTAGAATTCTCGTGTTACTTATTTAAATAACACGTTCATTCCGGGCTTGCGGAAAGTCCCCTCTGTCGTCTGTGCGGAATGGATGATGAGACAGCTACTCACATCCTTTGTCACTGCCCTTCTCTTGCGGGGAAACGTCTAACACTCACTGGCAGTGCTGGCAGTTACTGCATCGGTGAGTCAGAGATATCAGCCAACAGCGTGACTGCGGTCCTATCCTTATGGAAGGGGCTTTGGGGTCACGCTTAGGCTCACTAGGGGACGCAACGGAATTACCCAAGCGTCAGGGGTTTTTACGGTCTCAACTAATAATAATAATAATATATTTAGAAACATAGAATTTCGAGTTTCACGTGTTTCTTTAATCATATATTTAGGCAAAAATGACTTCAAAATATATAGTAGAATATAGAAATAAAGTTTATTAAAAATGTCTGCTACCTATATTTTCTAAAGTATTTGTTGACCTGATATTTTTTAAAGAAACGGGCGTGAGATGGCGGACACAAATATTCAACACTCGTACCGGCCGGCCGTACGAATACTGCACTTTGTATGAAAAAAGTCAAAAAAAGAAAAGGTGTAATTTTTCTAGATCTATGTACAACTTTTGCACAGGCAAATTAAAAGAATCAATTTATATATAGAGACAGAAGCGAGAAAAATTAATTTTTGTTACCTTTTATTATGACCGTTGTGCTTGCTGGCTTCAATGAAAATTTATTTTTCTGAAGAAGTAAATTTAACATTTGTGTGTTTTCATACCGCAAAGACTCAATTTTTATGGTATCATCTCGATCTAGAAAATTGCTATAAGCAGAATAAAACTTCAAATTTATAGTCTTTGTTTTGACCAGAGAGTATTAAATACTCTCATTGGTGTATATCTGTGGGCTTGGCCAGTTTGGCACGTGCGTGTTTTGACGTTTCGACATAACCTTTCTAAAGAACATTAACCATCTTAACACGCATCTTAACCATACACACCACAGCAACGAGAGAAGTGTATAAAACATATAAATAAGGATTTTCTTAGTATTTTTGGAAAAATATAGTTAAAGGAAGTGAGAATATAGTTAGAATGAGAGTCCTTGAACTTTACAGTGGCATTGGAGGAATGCATTATGCTTTGAAAGGTATTACTTGCGGACAGAGAAACATTTTCAACAAAGATATTTCTTTTTCTCTCGTTTTTTTTATTGAATGCATTAGTTAAAAACTGCAAAACTTCCTAATAAGTCAAAAATTGCCAAAATAATCTCATAACCTATAATCACTTACAATGTTACGCGTTTTTTACGTTTACAATGGGTTATATATGCATATGTTAAATGATTGTTATAATTTTAAAAAAGTTTTTTAATTGGCATTAGGATCGGTAATATTTATTTTTGTTCTGCAAATTAATTCCTAAAATTTTTTTTTTCGTTAGATTTTTTGTTTCGTCCCAAACTGACCCGCAACGGACTTTTCAGTAAGGCAATGTGAATCAGCCATGCCTGATACATTTTATAATTTAATTGACCTAAATTTCATTATAATTTATATTTTTCAAACGATTTATAAAGCATTTCAACCACGGTTAGGGGCTGAAGTGTAATATAATTTACATCAATTTTAATTTTATTTTTGAATTCACAATTTGTGTCAATTATATTAAGTTTATTATAATATTAACTGGAAAATGTACCAAATATACAAACATAAGAATTTTTGGAAAATATAAATTATAATGGAATTTAGGTCAATTAAATTATAAATTTTATAAGACAGGGCTGATTCACATTGCCTTACTAAAGAGTCCGGGAAGTCAGTTCGGGATAAAGCATAAAAATCTAATTTTTATTAAAAAAAGAATTCGTGTAAAGAATTAATTGCAGAACAAAAATAAATATTACCGACCCTAATGCCAATTAAAACTCTTCTTTACAATAGTGATAGTTGGGTCAATTAAAAAGGGTATTTTTCGAAAACCCAGTAAAGATGTCATCTGTATATATATATATAAGAAAGCGACCAATTACATTATATATATAATTAAAAACTAAAGGTTAACAACCACACCAGGCCACGTCTCACAACCGTGAGATGGGTGGTCACAGGACACGACGAAATCACAACGACAGGCCGGCGAAACCCTCGTGGAGCAAAAGTGGATGACGTACACGTTCCAGTTGCGTCGGGATTGGTTGCTTTAAGGAACCATGATCGTAGCTTCCGAAGCCTCAAACTTCTCTCATGATAAAAACATAATTCCAGAACTGTTACGTATCCTTTCAGTAACTGCGTTACAGAACAGTGTGACCTTTATGTTATATAATTTTTATGGCACACGATTGTAACAATGTTATGTATAAATGTTCTCTTTTTGTTATGCAGCATTTACAGAACGTGTCCGCTGGGTTTATAAACAGGATATATGAAATTGTTCCTGCCCTGAAGTGTGCGTCCTATTAAAGCTTTACATATTACAGAGGATTGATTTTTCGCATATGTATGGTCGTGATGTTTGAAGTTAAGCAGAGGTGGTAATGAACAATAAACATTGCATGGCATGTATTTTTCTACTTTGTGGCGAGAAACAAACAATGTAGGCTTAACATGGTTACTGAATTCTAAATAAATTAATAGAAGCCGCGTAATCATAATACTCGACACCGTTTCAACACTATTTTTAAACCTGTATGTTAAATCTTGTAGAGGCAAAACGCATCGCAGATGAGTGAGCGTAATGATTAATTCTTCCCGTGGAGTGAATTTACGTTCCTCTGCATTTTACACTTCGGAATTTGTTTTATCAGAGTTTAAATAGATTACATTTTTATGAGGAGGACTTAAAAATGACAGAAGTAAGTTCACGTTCACAAATCGTAATCCTGCATAAAAAAGGAATTTTTGTTTGTCTTGTTCTAGAGATTGTTCGAACAGCCATATAGGATTGCTTTCAAAACTGGAATTTGATTTTTTCAGTGACTCGAGTTTTTCTTGATCTTAAAAACATCTTTGGAATTTGCAAAAACGCGCTTTTCTTTGAGAGTTGGTGGAAATAGTTTGTAGTTTTATGATGGTTAATTTTTCTTCAGTTTTTATCGCATTGGTTTGTGGTTCTTCAATCGGCAAATACAGAAAGTTTTAATTCTGTTCTAATGAGGAGGGAAATAAATTCATAACTATATCATCTTCTTCATTAATAATAATGTCTGTTTTCACTATCACTTCAGTGACTTGTACGAATGGGAATTCATGTTGATCCATGTTCTCCGATTTGTTGTCAGTCAATTTTTCCTCCTGCGCTTTTGGTTTGTATTTAACGTTCAACGCATCTTGATATTTTTACTCTAGACTTTTTCTTTGTTTTTATGGGTTATGAAAAATGACGAAAAACGCAAGCAGACTAATGTTGATATCTTTATGTGTAATTATATTCAGTTTATTATTAGAAAAAAATGTACAACTATACAATATTATAAAAACAGCATGCCTTGCTTTGAATTAAAATTTTGAACGATTTCACGGCATTTCATTTTTTAAAATTATTGTCGAGGTTTCTTATACAGAGTGTCCCAGGCTCAAGTGTCCGGACTTGTACGACTGTTTATACCGCGCTCCTGATTGGTCCAGTTTAAATATTTAATAACTCAAAAACTAAAACTTCAACTGATTGTTGAAAAAGAAATTTTTGATTTATTTTTTTTACTTTCATACACCTATATCAGTCCGGACTAGTGTAACTACAAATTAGTATATTTTTATTGTTTAATATTGGTTACAATTATGCCCGAGCATGGCGTTAGACTGGCACATGTAGAAATAGCTGCCGTCTATGTCGACATGTTGTAATGACAACATGTTAACAGAAAACTGCTCAGTTTTGGTGAAGTCAATGTACAGGACTTTGGTTTTCTTATGTCAATAGGGTTGTTTCGCAATTTTAGATAAAATAGTTTTTTAATACATAATTTTAACCTAAACTCAATGTCCGTTCTAAATTTTCTTTCTCTTGAGCCATTCAACAGAAAAAAATTATTAAAAATTGAAGGCGGGAAAACACTTATTGAAGTTGGTGCCACGTGCGTGTCACGTGACTCAGAGGTTCTCATAATTATCAATGTGAAGATCTAGCTTTGATGGAAACTAACGAAACTTATGATAAAGACGTTAGGTCGCCTAACCGTTTCATTTTCACTCCTCGTATTTCTGGACTTACGAAGTCACAATCACTCTTAGAATACTCCGATACCATTAGTACACGATCTATAAATCGCTGAAAAGTTTGCGCGGCGTTACGCAGTCCGAAAGGCATACGTAAAAATTCAAATAAACCAAAAGTTGTGGCTATCGCAGTTTTTTCCACATCCTCCAGCGCAACAGGAATTTGATTATATGCTCTTACCAGATCTATTGTAGAGAATACCGTACGTCCGTGGAGAGTCCTGGCGAAGTCCTCGATGTGAGGGACAGGGTACCTGTCCGGTATCGCGCGTGCGTTGAGCGCACGATAATCACCGCAGGGCCGCACTCCGTTGTCCTTCTTCGCTGCCAGGTGTAAGGGTGAAGTCCAGGGACTATTCGCTGGCCGTATGATTCCCTATTGCATCATCACGTCAAACTCTGTCTTCGCTTGTTTGTACCGATCAGGTGCAAGCCATCTTGGTCTCCAGAATTCTGGAGATCCGGATGTAGTCTTGATATAGTGATTTACGTCATGCTTCACTGTCTCTTTGCCGAAAACCACGGGTCGTGTCACATCGGGAAACTCGGAAAGAATTCGATGATATTTCGTACTACCGACAATAGTCTTTATTGAAACGTGCTTGTCCGATGCTAGTCGCCCTTGTGTCGTTAACCCGGTTTCTAAGCCGATGAGACGTTTATTTTTTGGGTCGATGAGAAGTCCGTAATACACTAGAAAGTCTATGCCAATGATGGGTGTATCAACATCCGCTACTATCATTCGCCATTTGAAACTTCGTCTCAGTGAAAGGTCAAGATCGACAGCTATCGTACCGTATGTGGCTATGCGTGTGCTATTTGCTGCATAGAGTTCATACTCGCCCTTGCTTAAGTGTCCGCCTACACGTTTTCGTTGAAAAACACTCACGTCGGCTCCGGTGTCAATTAAGTAAGCGATTTTCGTTGACTTATCGGTAACGAAAATGCGACGAGTTCTGCTGGGACCATAGTTGAGCGCCGCTATCAACGATGGCTCTTGTCGTTTTCCGAGGCCTTCCAGGTGCACGGTTTGCGACACTGCGTCGCCTTATCACCGAATTTTCTATGGTACCAGCACAAGTCATATAAACCCGATTCGCGATTTTGAGAAGAATTTCGACCGCGCGAATGACTTCTTCCCCGTCGTGGACCTGGTCCTCGCGGTTTTCTACTGATAGCGCTGATTTCCGTGCGCAATTTCTGTAACTCTTCGCGTAGAGCTGCAATATCGGAATTCTCAGAAACTTACGCGATTCTACCTTTCTCGGGTCGAATTTCATGGATCCGATCGGCCATTTCCGCCATCGCCGTTAATGACTTTTCCGTCATTGGTGCTAGCACGTGTTGAGTCGAGACGGGTAATCTATTGACCCATAAATTTTTCAAAAAATCTTCGTTTAGATCCGAGCCCGCGAATATTTTTAAATGTCGGAGAAATTGTGACGGCGTTCGATCTCCTATTTCTTCACCTTCTAATAATTTCCGTACGCGCATGTTGCTCGAATCCGAAAGTCTTTTAATCAGACCAGCTTTTACGGCTTCATATTTTCCAACTTCCGGTGGATTTTCAATAATGTCCTCGATTTCCTCCATATATTTCGGTTCGAGGTGCGCGATCACGTAACTATATTTCGTGGAATCTCGAGTAATTGCGGCAATACCGAACTGAGCTTCTAGTTGTTTAAACCACAGCGAAATTTTGTCCGGCCAAAAAGTAGGGACGCGCATCGCGACGGCTTGTGCGCTCGCTTGTCCGTTCGCGGCAGTTGCACTGCTTTGCTGCTCGAGATTCGTCTCGTCTGGCATTTTGTTTGCACGCACCTATCACCAATTACTTGCACAAAAGTTGTTCACTTCACAGTTGCACTTTCCACGATTAAGCACTTCACGATTACGTCTTAGATCACGTCGGGGTCACCAATTGTGGGTGTTCACGTGTGGAAAATGAAGGAAATTTGAGATAAATGAGTCTGAGTAAATAAGGCGTGAATTCACAAACAATAACAATGTTTATTCATATAAATTAAAATTGTGGAAAAATTACAGAGATGACCAATCGAGATCGAACCGGAGATGAAGTAATCTCGACGGCGTCGGGTGCTTAACTAACTGCCTGGAAAACGCACTTCCACTACTTTACCACCGAGCAATTCACGCCTACCCCGAAAGGGAAACGGCTTAATGATATAATAATAATAATAATATTTACTGAATGGGATATGTGAATATAACTAAAAAAATTTAGGTGATTTATTTTTTCAACTTTCATAGTTACTTTACTTTGTTTAAAGTAAAGATAAAATTGTTTTCAATGCGTGAAATATAAGGTAAACAGTTAAGTTTGTGCTGTGTATGTGAAACCCAGTGAAAAATATTGAAAATAATCATTTGTCATGGTAGAGTGCAAATGTTCAATATTCAGATGTTGTGTGATATAAATATATACAAAAAGCAGTTTTTAATAACGAAATAGAAACCTCGGAAATCATTGATCTAAAGTTGGTGTGTATTCAAATATTCTTATTCGTTTTGTTGTTGACAAATCGTTTGTCACATATATTTATATCATAGCTGAATGAAGAACGTACCTGAAAAAAGTGAGGTTCTAGACGGGCGGTTGAAGGGTAGTCGCGTTAGGACCTTGTTAGAAGTTCTAGATAGAGCCTGGCAAAAGCAGCGTTACAGAAATAGTCTGGCCCTCCTTATTTTTCCCGATCAGAAATAGGGAATATTACCCGGGGCCCTTCCAAATCCAGATCGCAATTTCTACATGGGAAACTATGTACTTGAAAGAAGTTCAACTTACAGTTTAGTCAGGTACAAATAGCTTGCTTGTACTGTAAATGCATCTATCAGTAGGAGTAGGGACCGTCATTCAAAATGGTTGAAATTACCATGTGGAACAGTAAATATTACCGTTAAGGATGACATGAAAAAATCTTTTGGATCATGTTGAAAAATGCAAGCACAGAATGCTAGAATTTACTAGAAACTTACATATGTCACCACTTTACTATTTATAATAGTAAAAAACTCTAGATTTCTCAGCAAAAATGACAACGTATTCCTTTTCGTATCGTCATATCGTGGGAGACTACGCTTATACAAGAGGGGTGCTACACAGTGATTGACAAGGAACATTTCCATTGAGAATGGCATCAAGCATAACATTTTTATCGTACCTACATACCGAGATCAATTAAGCGATAAGCCAAAGAGAGCTACCAACTAAGTGAGGCCACCTAATACGCAGTCGCTTGCCGCCATTAATTATCGAAGGGTAACACTGGTGAAACGTTCGAACAATATGCCAATGATTTCCTAGTAAGCAGTGTCGCTCTTCAGACTCGAGTGCACGAAGAATCGCACATTAGTCACACACCATTTTGCCACCAGGCGTGACGTGCACGCTTTTTGTGATCGTTAATTCAACCACTTCACTTCTTCACCAGCGCCATGTTATCCTCGATGTCTCCGCGACACTACCCTAGCTTTCCCGCGCATTTTAAAATACAGTATGGCTGACTGGTCACGTGGCGCGATAGGGGTCTTTCTAAAGCATTCATCCTTGCATCACCACTGTCCTCCTAACCTTCCGTTTTGTCATGTCACTTTACGTTGAGCCAGAAACTATTTACACATTTCACTAATTCACTTCTAAGTTTCTCAGCTACGAGGGCTGTTTGATAAGTCAGTGACTTTTCGACTAAAAGATTTTTTTTTCGGCAAATGAGCTTTTTACTTCTCAACATAATCTCCTTTTAGGTCGATATATTTAGTCCAGCGTTTTCACCAATTTTTTTATTCCTTCCAAATAATAGGTTTCTCAAGGCCCTCAAAATAGGCGTTTGTTTCGGTGATGACCTCGTCATTCGACCCAAATCTCTTACCGCCCGGTCATTTCTTCAAGTTTGGAAACAGGAAATAGTCGCAGGGGGCTAAATCTGGAGAATATGCTGGATTAGGTAGCAGTTCGTAGCCCAATTCATAGATTTTTTTCATCGTGACTACACACGTGTGCACTCTTAAATTGTCCTGATGGAACAGCACTTTTTTCTTCGACAAATGCGGTCGTTTTTGCTTCAAATCAATGTAGAATCTGTCCAAAAGCTCTGAATAATATTGGCCGTTGATCGTTTTACCCTTCTCAACGCAATCGATGTGAATGATACCGCGTGCATCCCAAAAAACTGTGGCCATGACCTTGTTGGCCGACAGACCCACCTTGGCCTGCAATTTTTAAGATTAGCACCTGCTCCCGGCGAAATCCTGCGGTTGTCCTTATGACAAACTTTTAACTATATAGCTCTTTCCAAAAACTGAATCAATTTCTATTTCATTGCAGTATTTTGTATCCTTTCTAATAAAGTTTACTCTAGTTCTATCCATTTTTTTGGTCTACAATTCTATGCATTATTATTCTATTCAGAGGTGTGACCATATTTTTTTCAACCCGGCATTTGGCATCAGGTCGTGTCGGGTTGTCGGGTTAGCCCGAAAACCCATAAGGCCTAATCCACGCGACCCGTAGTTAGTTGGTCGTTCAAAGTAGAGACATATTTGATAGATAATAGATCATTATTATTCTTACTATAATACTACTAAGCCAAGTCCCTTTTGGGGTAAGCGGTTTTAGTTTGGTTCTAGCCTCGTTATACTGGCGGGTCAAATGTTGCTTAATCAAACAACACACTCGTCCCATATAAGACCGCTCCGACACTGGTCCCTGATCAATCTCTCTAGCAATCACCCGAGCTGAAAAGTTTCACAAAGCTATCGTGCATCACGGTTCAAAAATAAACACGCAAACTAAATAATAAGCCCATAGAAAAATTCATATTTTTCACCTTAACCACATCCACTAAGCAAAACTCTCCATGATGTCCCATGAGCATTCAAAATATTTCATTTAAGGCGTCTATCACCCCGCTGACACTCGTCAAACAGTTCTTATAAACAATTTCCTTCTACAATGGATAATTATTAGATAAATAATTGATACTAGATAAATAATTGTTGTTCGTTCAACTTTCCATCTTATACTTAATCATTGGAATAGTCCATGAAAAGCGATGATTCCAATTGTAGCAAGATTTGCACCTAATTTTCTCACGAGATCTATGTTATTTTCCCTTTTTTGTGGAATTGAAACAATCAAAAATGCTAAGCTATTCAACAGCCAGGTGAATAAGTTATATATAGTTTATATAATGCACAAAACGCTAATATTTTTCATTTCTTCTGTACTTGTCTTGCCCACTACATATATAAACTATATATAAATTTTTCACCTGGGCAGATTCAGGAAAAGTCAGATGTAGTAAAAGAGTAAAAAGGTATACATATTTCTAACTTTACATCATCGTGAGTGCACTCTATTCATTTGAGGATACGCAGTAAAGTTCTACTCCTATTATGTATATGAGACGAGCCTCGAGAAAAGGGGACTAACTCGGAAAACTAGAATTTTACAAAACGAGCGATCGAAAGCGAGCTGGCAGACGATAGTTTTAGGTATTAGGTTTTAGGTAGTTGTGAGTGGTGATAGGTGTTTCCCGAGATTTCAGTCAGACCGATAAAAGCGACATTTACGGGGTTCCTAACAACCTACTTTTGAACAATAATAACACTCAGAAAAATTTCGTTGATCGTTCCATCAAAAGATTAACTCAAAAAATATCGGAAGATGTAAAAAGCTGAATATCGATAATTTCCGAGTTAGTCCCCTTTCCTCGGCGCACGTCACATATGTTCAGGAGAGTTATATTGGTCTCAAAAAGCGCAGAGCAGTTTTATGTATCTTGAACATTTTCAATAGATTTATATTGGTCTTAAGGATGCGCAGTAGAGTTATATATATATATATATATATATTATAATCCAGCATTTTTTAAGGGCTTATGCATTAGCTTAGATTTATGCTAATAAATTAATTATTTAGTGCTCTTAGTGTATAGTATACATATATTATATATATTATATATATACGTATATATATATATTCGTTGTCGATTCCTCAGGAATAGAATTGAAGGGCCTATGACAAAGACACCGAACGCGTCCTCGGATTGCAGATAGAGGGTCCCTGTACCAAGGTTTTCTGCTGAATATGGTTACAATAATTAATAGGCAGAGTATGCAGCCTTATCTCTATACAAGGATGGACGAACCCTTTCCCTAGCTGATCGTGGGAACAACAATGACACCACCAAAACACCAAAAAGTTGTAGATGCGGTTCAAAACGATCGAATGCGCCGATCATCCTAGAGTTCGGGGTGCTGAAAATAATTTAGATGAAAACACGACGACGAACCGGCGAAACGCCCACATGATCTTGTCTCTACGGAGCAATTTTGAGATCAAACGACCCTATCTTTGGAAGACAATCTGGAAAGCGGAAATCACTAAGGTGGTCAAAATTGAGAAACTCCGGACTGTTACTACGCTGCAGCCCGACAACCGGGAAGCAGAATTTGCAGTAGTGCAGTAGTGTTCAATTCCAAAGTGTTCGGCCCATACATTCCGTCCCCCTGGAGAGACCCATCTTGCCCGGCGTTCACCCAAATTCCTTCGCACAGTGTAGTGATCAGTTTCAAAGTGTTCGGCCCATACATTTCGTTCCCCAGTGGTCTAACACTAACCCACAGCCGCGTGTTCGACTTCAGCCCCCAAATCCCGTCATTCAGTGTACTAGCCAACAGCCGGCACCCGCACGTGAATCTGTGAGATCTAGCACAATAGGTAAACAGCCCCTAAGTTCTTCCGCGCAGGTCATTAACCAGCAATGCGTTCAGGTCCCAAATTCCTTCACGCAGTATATTAACCGGGTGCCAGCACCCGCTTATCGCACTTTTCCTAGAAACAACCCATTGCTACCAGCGATGCACCGAATGGCAAACGTTGAACCGCTTTCCCAGACCAAAGAAATCATCCGCACGGTCGAGGTTTTAAACGGCCAAAATGATGTTGGCTTACACGATTTCATTAAGACAGTGAAACGCGTGAAGCTAAGATGTTCCTAACCTAGTTTACTACCGGAATACATTTTAACGAAGAAAATAATTGGAAGTGCTAAGAGAGCAATCTGGCACTACCCTATAAGTAGCTACGACGATCTTTACAGCGCTTTAAAAACAAATTTAGCTACTACGACCACTCTGGAAACGTGTCGTAGTAAACTTGAAACAATCAGGCAAAATCATGATTCAGTACAGTTTTATAATCAAAAATTTAGAAGCGCATATAATGAATTAATTTATACAATTCAGTCAGAATATTCGTCCGGAATAGAGCGAAAATTAGTTCTTCAAATGGAGGAAAAATTTGCCACAAAGAGGTACGTTATAAACTTACGCGATGACATTAGCCATCAAGTGCGACCCTTAAAACCCAAAAGTTTAAACTAAGCTTTACAGGAAGCCCTGGAAGCAGAAGTGTGGTGCAGAGAACGTTCGCGAACAAAAGTTTTAATTAGCCTCGACCAGTAGAACCAAGTGTTCTTAGACTACCCATGAGGAACGTACCGGGCCATTTGGAGAAACAATGCTATGCGAAATCAAAGCAACAGGGTCTTCGCAATGGAACATCTCAGAGAAGACCGCCAGAAATCAGAAATATACAGGAGATGGAAGATCTACAAGACCCATTAGAATGTTACGAAGTGACACCACAGGAACAGGACGATATCGAACGCTACGAAGAATCTGAAGAGTTTCTGCAATCAGCTGACGATTGCAATCCATACATGGAAAGCATTCTTATGTACGCACCTATAGATTACAAGTAGATTCAGGAGCCTCTATTAATCTCATTGAACATTCTAAAGTACCCATAGAAAGAACACCATTTGAGATGAGAAAACGTTTTGCCATGGGGAGAGATATTGATTATTCTTATCGAGCAGTAAGAATGCCATACTTAGAGAAGTTGCATTTATTTCACATAAATAATAATGATTTTCCCTTACCAGAAGAAGGTGTCATCGGCCGACAATTCTTTAAAGCATTTTTTAAATATCATATAACTAAAGATTTCCTTTATCTTGATAACAAAAAATTACCCCTTTATGAGGACGGAACATCTGTTACGGGAAACACAGCACAGATAACTCGGATCAAACTTGTAGAAAAAGATCAAGATGTCTATACAGAAAATCACGACTCAATCCCCGACGGCGTTTACAAAATGGAGAACCAAGAATTAGCTGTACCCTTATATAATAATGAGGAAAGCCCCTTAAAAATACCAAGCAGTTTGGAGTATGATAAAATAGATCAAATTAAAGAAACAAGTAGAGTTAGTGTCACTAGTTCAAAAGGGAATCAGGCAAAACGGATTCAAGATCTATTAAACAAAACGAGATTGGACCACATAGAAGAAAAAGAACGTCCTTATTTATGGAAAATGGTAGCAGGATACAGTGACATTTTCATTCCAATGTCGACTACAAACTAATTTAATAACAAATCTTGTACATATAGATATAAGTAATTTTTTAAATGATGCCTTTGTATTATTTCAAGAACGAATGCGATGTGTATTAAATAAGTATGGACCTGTCAAAGTTTACGGTGTTCTATTTCCCAAATTTAGACACGTAACGAAAGATGATCTGTCTGTACACATAAAAACGTTTCTGTCCGAAACAAATGACATATTCCCGACGACATTGTTAGACGATTGGTTTAATGAATATATGAAACAACCAATCCTTAAGAAAGTTGAAGAATTCCAGGTAACTGATTCAGATTGGACATTGCATTCAATCATACACCTGGAAATCAATGTAAATAAATATAATCCTTTACTGGCTAGTTCATTTATCCCCCTACCTTCTCCAATTAAGATAAAGCATGCATGTATAAATGTAGTCAATAAGAATGATAATCATTGTTCTAAATGGGCTATTCTATCATCATTATATCCAGCTTCACAGAATGCTCATCGTGTTTCTAATTATAATATGTATGAAAATATGTTAGATTTTACTGGTATAGAATTTCCTGTAACTTCAAAGAATATCCCCAAAGTTGAGCGTCAAAATGATATCTCCATCAGTGTATACGGTCTTGTACAAAGAAATCTTGATTACACTGTCGTTCCCCTATGTATTAAATCGCTAAAGAGAGAACGACATGTCAATTTTCTACACGTACAAGAAGATTGCATTGATGAGAGCATTGGTGATAATGCGTCTGAAATATATGATGAAGGCCTCGATACATCAAATTATCACTATGTATGGATTAAAGATCTATCTGCACTAATTGGCAACCTAAACCTGAAAAAAATATCATTGAGTTCACCAACTATAGAAATAAGGAAAAGGTACCGTTTGTCGTGTACGGCGATTGCGAGTGTCTGTTGCTTCCGGTTGAAGAATCTCAGGAGAAGATAAATAACACTGAGATCTTTCAAAAGCATCAGATATTAAGCATAGGCTATTACATAAAATGGAGTTATGATGACACACTTTCCGACTATAAGGCATGCCCAGAAGATGAAGCTGATCCTTCCAAATGGTTTACAAACCAATTGCAACAATTGGCAGAAGATGCTGAAACAGTATTCATGTGCCCAATACCTATGGAGAACTTGACTACTGAGCAGAAGGCTGCCTTTAGGGAAGCTACTACCTCCCACATTTGTGAGCAGAGTATAGCACCCGACTAAAAGAAAGTGCTTGACCATTTACATTTAACTGGCAAACACCGAGGGCCTGCGCATGAAGATAGTATTCTAAATTACAAAGATTCTCGAACCATACCCGTTGTTTTCTATAATTTGAGTACGTATGATGCTCATTTCATTATTCGTGAAGTAGCCACTGAGTTTGAAGGTCGAATTGATCTACTCCCTCTAAATAAAGAGAGGTATACTAGCTTCACAAAAAATGTTAGAGAGGGAGATAAAATTCCGCTTTATTGATTCATTCCGCTTTATGGCTTTTTCGCTAGATAAATTAGCAGCATACCTCGACGAATACAAAATAATAAGTAGAGTCTCTTCAAATTTAGGTGCTGAAAAAATCAAATTGCTAACTCGAAAAGGAGTTTTTCCTTATGAGTACTTTGACTCTGGGGAAAAGCTCAAAGAAACGCAACTACCACCTATAGAAAAATTCTATAGCACACTAAATGACTCTACAATTTCCGATGAAGATTATAAGCATGCGCAACGGGTATGGTCTGAGTTTAATTGCAAAAATTCTGGCGATTATGTGTATCTGTACATGAAAACGGATGTGTTGCTACTTGCAGATATCTTTGAAAACTTTCGTGATCAGTGTCTGAAAGCATAAAACCTTGAGCCAGCACATTATCATACAACTCCTGGTTTGATTTGGGATGCCATGTTAAAATATACTAGAGCAAAGCTTGAGCTCCTCACTGACATTGATAAAGTCTTGTTTATTGAGTTAGGTATAAATGGTGGAGCTAGTCAATGCTCCAAACGTTATGCCAAAGCCAATAATCCCTATATGGAAGTTTACAATGACAATGATGAGATCATCTATATAGTATATTTTGAGGAGGTATTGCAATTATTGAGATATCTTGAGATTGCGCAAAAGAGTTCGACGGGAACTAAAGATGCGCAGAAGAGTTCGATGGCAGATATGTCTGCAAAGTAAAGTTGCACGGTATTTGCAGCTGCGCAGTAGAGTTACATGGCACATGCAGCTGCGCAGTGCAGTCAAATGACATTCACGGAGGCGCAGTGCAGTTACATGGCACTTGCGGAAGCGCACTATAGTCACACGGCACTTATAGCTGCACATTGAAGTTATGGGTTACTTTTAGTTGCGCAGTAAAGCAACATAGCCCTTCATCCGCGTGACAGAGATCAATGGCACATATGGCTGCTCAGAAAAGTTAAAACGAACATACAGCTACGCAGTAGAGTTAGATGAAGAATACGGTTGCGCAGTACAGTTAAATGACACTTACCGATGCGAAGTACCATAATACGGCACTTCTGATTTGGTTGATTTCCACGTAACATAGTACAAGGGAGGTTTTCGGGATAAATAACACCAATTTGGTGTCAAAATTCCAAAATTTTACTCAAATTTTGAACATTTTATCAATTTTGTCGATTTCTATAAAACTCAGTACGAGTGAGGTTTTCGGGACACAGAACGCCAATTTGGGGAAAAATTTCAAAAATATGCAAATTTTACTGAATTTTGGAAAATTTTATAAATTTGTTTGATTTCCATGAAAGTTAGTACGAAGGGGGTTTTCGCTGTACAGAGCACAAATTCCGCGCATCGGACCGGAAATCTAAAAGATCTGAAGTTCGAATCCCAGCGGAGCTAGAGAGATTTTTTCACAAATTTAAAAAAGTTGTGTTTCACAACTTTAATAATCAATATTAAAAAAAAATGATTATCGACCATGTAGACAAAAAGCATTAACATCATATTATTTAAATAATTGACTGGTAAAAAAAACAACATCAATTAATAAAAATCAATCTCATGTCGGAATATCTTGCAAGTACATTGAATGACGTCGACATTCATCTTGTTGGAATTGTGAAGTCAATTTTCTCGTCCCTCCGTAGCTTAATTGGTTAGAGAATCAGACAGGATATCTGAAAGATCTGGAGTTCGAATCCCAGCGCAGCTAGAGAGATTTTTTTCACAACTTTAAAAAAGTTGTCTTTCACAACTTTAATAATCAATATTTAAAAAAAAATTGATAGTCGAACATGTGGACAAAAAATATTAACATCATATTATTCAAATAATTCATTGGTAAAAAAAAACGTAACATCAATTAATAAAAATCAATCTCGTGTTGGGATATCTTGCAAGAACATTGCATGACGTCGACATTCAACTTGCATGGGGTGTGAAGGCAATTTTCTCGTCTCTCCGTAGCTTAATTGGTTAGAGCATCAGACCGGGAATCTGAAAAATCTGGATTCCGAAACCCAGCGGAGCTAGAGAGATTTTTTTCAAAACTTCAATAATCAATATTCAAAGAAAGTATTGATTATCGACCATGTAGGCAAAAAATAATAACATCATATTATTTAAATAATTCATTGGTAAAAAAAAATAACATCAATTAATAAAAATCAATCTCTTGTTGGAATATCTTGCAAGTACACTCAATGACGCCGACATTCAACTTGTAGGGGTTGCGAAGACAATTTTCTCGTCTCTCCGTAGCCTAATTGGTTAGAGCATCAGACCGGAAATCTGAACGATCTGGAGTTCGAATGCCAGCGGAGATAGAGAGATTTTTTTCACAACTTTAAAAAAGTTGTGTTTCACAACTTTAATAATCAATATTCAAAGAAAATATTGATTGTCGACCTTGCAGACAAAAAATATTAACACCATATTATTTAAATAATTAACTGGTCAAAGAAACATAACATCAATTAATAAAAATCAATAGCGTGTTGGAATATCTTGCAAGTACATTGAATGACGTCCACCTTCAGCTTGTAGGAGTTGTGAAGTCAATTTTCTCATCTCCCTGTAGCCTAATTGGTTAGAGCATCAGACCGGAAATCTGAAAGATCTGGAGTTCGAATCCCAGCGGAGATAGAGAGATTTTTTTCACAACTTTAAAAAAGTTGTGTTTCACAACTTTAATAATCAATATTCAAAGAGTGCTTGTATTTCGTGAAACTGAAAGGTCTTCAACCGATAAAAGGATCAAGAAACAGAATTGCGCAAATGCATTCTATACTTGAAAAGATTACTATGCAGACCTTTATAACTTACCTTCACGTTTCGGAGATTTTCTACAAAATGTTGTATGCAGTTGCAGTACCATGAACTTACCTTCCTGACGGCTGGCATTTTCACCTATCGATGTCATGCCATAAAACTCACTATTCCCCGAAATACTTACGTCGTTTTTTGATTCTATATTTTGATTGATTTTTAGTTGGCAAATTGTCGTAGACCAACAAAAATACTAATGCCAACAAAGACTAGCGGACCGCGACTTTTTCAACTGCGCAATAAGCCGAGAGCGCCTGAACCGTTTTCACTTGGAATGCAAAGAACGGGGCAGCCAATGAACTTCGTTGATAAAAATGAACTGCCCACTCACGGTAAGGGTCGGTCCCCCTCCAGCTTAGAAATAAAAAAATTGTTTCCAATCGTTTCGTTTCAAGGTCGGGAAAAAGGCGAGTTTTTACTGTAGTTAAATGAATACGATGTATGAAATCATTTGCGATGATGTTTTTGGTAGAAAATTAGGAGCATGGTGTAGTTTTCAGGTCGTCTTTTACCGCTGTTATGCTTAAACAGCATCCGTGAGTGTTGGATGTGACAACAGTCGCTCTTGATCCTTTCTTAGAGCTACTATGTATCACTCTGTAGGTTTTTAGTCGTTTGCTTCCTGATGGTCCGGAAAATTTCTTACAATGTGACAAGTGTTTAATAAAACTGCCTTTTGAGCTGCTGCCAGTACCCTACTGACTCCTAAATGTTCAAGATGTTCAGTGCATCTTGTGTGCACATTACGATGTCCGGCCGATTGGCTCGGATGTAATGATCCGTATGGATAGTAACATCCCAATATAAGATGTAATCTTCGTTTTATAAAACGGGAATTGGAATGTCTCTATAGAAAGGCATCCACTCTGTTGAGAGTCCTAGGTTTAGAGCTAGCTGTTAATGTATAATTCCCGCCATATCATTATGCCTGTGCGTATATTTTCTTTGAGGCAGTAAGCGACAACCAGCAATAATGTGCTCGAAGGATTCGCTAGTATCTCCACATAATCGGCACCGGTCAACCATGTCTTGATGTAACACATGTTTGCGATAATTTTTACTGCTGACAACCCTGTCTTGTATCGCACCAACGAATCCTTTCGTTTCTGGATACAGGACGCCCTTTCTCAGCCAAATATTGGATGCTTCAATATCCAATTCATGTTGATCTAACTTTGATTGCGTTTCTAATTCCTTTATGGTGTCTGCCCTGGTACTCAAGGCCTCTATGTCGTGGTAGAACTACCCTTTCAATCGCCAAATTACTGTGGTGTATTCGGTGCTTCGTAATTTCTACGCGGATGATTCTGTTTAATTGTTCAAGGTCGGTGTTCGACCATTTGATGAGCCCGAAGGATTACGTGAAGACAGGGATGGCATAGGTGTTGATTGCCCTCATCTTGTTTGCCGAGTTGAGAGAACTCTTCAGAACCAATCTGAGTCTTGCAGTGAAGACAATCGTTAGGTTTTTCTTAACTATCGTATGCTGAATACCCTTAGATTCGAGAATACCCAAGTATTTATATAACTCCCCCTCAGCCATTGCCTCGATGTCATTCTCATAATCGTTCTCTAGTTCTGTGGTCCCTAATTATCCTCTGGTTAAATGCACTATTCTGCATTTGTCTAGTCCGAACTCCATGTAAATATTATTGGAAAACTGCTTCGTGACATCGATCTTTTTCTACAGTTTCTGATCCGAACTAGCGTATAGCTTCACATCATCCATGGATAGAAGATGGGTTACTTGATGACCATCCTCGTTATCATGTATTCGGAACCCATGAGACATGCTATTTAGTGTTTTTTCAGTGGGTTCAACGCCAAACAGAACCATAATGCACTGAAGGAGTCTCCTTGAAATATACCCATCGTTATGCGTATTGATCTAGTTATCCTTGATTCTCCATGATCAAAATACTTGATTCTTGTACCCCAAAGCATCATCGCACGACTTAGGAAGTCAATGATGCGTGGGCAAAAAATAAAATATATTTGTCGGGACATCTAAAAAATCGAAAGTGCGTACCTACTTAAACCACTTTGACAACTACATATTTTTTAAATTTTATGAAATTTAACCCTTCGTCACAGACTATTTTGTTCCCGAAACGTAGAAATGACAAGAGAACATTTTTGTTAATATACCACTAGACTTTTTAGATGATATATTTTCGGATTATTATATTATTATAGGCATAATATGCCTCATTCCCACTTTTTTTTATTTAACTTTATATAGGGAAAATTTTATTTTTTATAATGACCATTCTGAACATTCTGGGTAAATATCTTTTAAAATGATTCCAATTTTTCTTACATTTTCTTTAAATCTAAGGGTGCACAGTCTTCCCCTTTTTTTCTTAGTTTCCCTTTTTTTCTTGAAAATCCCCTTTTTCCCTATTCTCAAAAACTTCTCCCTTTTCTCCTTTTCTCTTTAAATATACGATATTTGAAAATACAGTATTTGAATTACACGGAAAATTCTCTGAAATTAGTAAGTGTAACCATTATTGAATAATAATTAGTGTAATAATTAGGTCACTTACATAAATTATTTATGAATTGTTCCTATTTGTTCCAAAGTTATGACGAATTTGTTATATTTACAGATTTTACTAGTAAACAATAATAAAAAATTACGAAATTTAAACATAAACTTTTTGCTCAATAACAATTTTTTAAAAATGTTCAAAAAGTTTTTTTCATATTGAGTCATATGCACACATTTAAATAAAAAGTTTCCCATGAATATAAAATAATAACATGTTTCTTTGGTTCAAGCTGAAGAAATTTCAGGTTTGAAACAATAAAAAAAAACATGTTTTTGTACATTTTCGAAAAATTCTAAATAATGCAAAATTTATTTTTGAATTTTTAACATTTTAAATTGTAAATTCTAATTAAAGTTTTTAATTTTTGAATATAAAAATTATTCCAATTAGAACGTTTTCTATTTAAAAATTTTACTTCTAATTTAAAATTTCCTAATTTAGAAGGTTTCAATTAAAAATCATTTACATTGAAGGCTTTTAATTAGAAATTATACCATTTTTATCGGTTATATTCGATTTTGTTTAACTTCGCAAGCGTTCTTCATTGAAAAGATCAATTTAATACATTCTGAAATTATTTGATTTTTATTGTTGCGAAATAATAGCAATGCTTTTATTTATAACCCTGCTACCTTAAAATTTATACATTTGCCAAGAAAAAAAAAGTTTTGAATGTAAGTGAAAATTTAGTACAAGTTTCTGGAGTTATTTTTTACGTAGAACTGATTGGTGTAGTTTACTTCTAACCTAGGATCAATACTGATTAATTTGTTTCAAATTATTTACTACAAAATTGCTGTAAGAAAATGAAAATGTAAAACAGGTCTGTAGCTGCTGCCCTCTTCGTACTACCTTCCTCCACTCTTTCACGATAGGTAAGATCGTTGGTCTGCAGCTCTAAGGGTATTGATTTTAAATCCATTATCCTTGCAGCTTCTCCCTGTTATAGTGTTATCTAAAAATATCGGTAAAGTAGAATGATTTACAAAATAACAAATTAATATAAAATGATAATACTTTTAAAATTCTAATCCTTATTTTATTTGTACAGAAAATAAATTAGTGACACTATTAAATGTTTGCTACAAAAATTAATTTTAATGCTAATTTTATAATTAGGTAAATATTTATTTTTTAAATTGATTTTTCACATTCCGGTGTATTAAGTAAAGATGATGTAAATGTTTCCTTAGAATGGATGAAGAAACATGTTTAACATTTTCATTTTCTTACAGCAATCTTTTAGTAAATAATTTGAAACAAATTAATCAGTATTGATCCTAGGTTAAAAGTGAATTACACCAACCGATTCTATGTAAAAAATAACTCCAGAAACTTGTACTAAATTTTCACTTACATTCAAAACTTCTTTTTTCTTGGTAAATGTATAAATTTTAAGGTAGCAGGGTTATAAATAAAAGCATTGCTATTATTTCGCAACAATAAAAAGCAAATAATTTCAGAATGTATTAAATTGATCTTTTCAATGAAGAACGCTTGCGAAGTTAAACAAAATCGAATATAACCTATTTATAATTTCAAAAATGTAAATTCCGTTCAAACTTTTTGGTTAATTTTAACATCCACTACTGCTGTACTCTAAACATATGAAAAAAAGTATTTAAAAACCAATTAATTATTGAGTTCGAGTATTTTATTTATAAATATTGATGATCCTGCTTAGAATGAATACATATATTATATTTCTCAACATTATATTACAACAAAAATTTCCAACGCTACGGGGTTTCGAACCAACATACCTAAATCTACCACATAGTCTAGCAGTCGATTGTCTTAACCATTGCTTTAAACCTACAAAATTCAAAGTCCATGATAAAACTATCCATATAAGCTACAGCTCAAAAAAGTTGGAACACCAAATTTCAAACTCTCCTTTTCTAAAAAATCATATATTATTATATGACCGTATATAGATGTGAAATAAATAAACTGTTGATGGGAATATACATAATATCATTCTTAAATATATAATTTGAATCGGTTTACAATTTTTCGTCGAGTAACATTTCGGTTTTTCTTGTTTTAGACCATTCTAAAAAATTTTACGAAATGTAATTTTTTATGAGTATTTAGGATTTTTAACGACGGAACGTAGAACTTTTATCGTGAACTGCGACAAATTTTTAAATAACAAATGTTTTAAATCTTTCGTGTAACGTTGTCCTTTACGTGTCTTTCAGACTATTTTACGTCCCTGCAACTGGTCATAGAAATAATGTTAGTCAAACTCCTACACCTTTTCAACATATTCAGAAGGAACATTCGTGACTGATCACGAAAATAATGGTGCTCAAACCCCTAAACCTTTTGAACATTTTGTGGGTCACTCGTGAGTGGGCGGAAAGGCACGATCGGACGTGGTTACGGAAATAATATTGGTCAAACCCCTAATTCGCTCAAAAATATTTTCGGGGCAGAAAGGCACCCCCTGGACTAGTCACTGAAATAGTGATGGTCAAACATTTACGCCTTTCAAACGTGTCGTGCAGGCGGGCAGGCACCCCCGTCACTAATGATAGAAATAATGTTGAAATAATTTCAAACGTCTACCCCTTTCCAACGTATATTGGGAAGTGGTAAGGCACCCTCATGACTAGTAACGGAAATAATGTTTTTCAAACCGCTACCCCTTCCAAACATACTGTTCGAGCAGAAGGGTACCCCCATGACTAGTAACTGAAATAGTGTTGCTGATACGCCTACGTCTTTTAAACGAATAGTAGATCCGTGAAGGCACCTCTGTGGCTGGTCACAGAAATAGAGTTGGTCAAACCCTTACCCCTTTCCAACGTATTGTGGAGGCGGGCAGGCACCCCCATGACTGGGCACAGAAATAATTCTGGTCAAACCCTTACCCCTTTCCATAATCTTGTATGAGCAGAAAGCCAACCCCGTGACTAGTCTCGAAAAAAATTCTGGTTAAACCCCTACTTCTTTCAAAAATATTTTCGGGACAGAAAGGCACACCCCGGACTGGTTACTGAAATAGTAATTGTCAAATCTCTACGTCTTTTAAACGTCTTTTGGAGGCTGGTTGGCACCCCGGTGACTGGTCAAGGGAATAATATTTGTCAAATCCCTATTTCTTCAAAAATATTGTCGAGCAGAAAGGACCCCCTGGACTGGTCACTGAAATAGTGATGGTCAAACCTCTTCGCCTATCAAACGTGTCATGGAGGCGGGAAGGCACTCCCGTCACGAATGATAGAAATAATGTTGGTCAAACCTCTACCCCTTTCCAACGTATATTGGGAAGTGATAAGGTACCCTCATGACTAGTAACGGAAGTAATGTTTGTCAAACCACTACCCCTTCCAAACATATTGTGGGGGGGGGGCAGAACGGTAGCCCCATGGCTAGTCATAGAAATAGAGTCGGTCAAACCCTTACCCCTTTCCATCGTCGCGTAAGGTCAAAAAGACACCCTTATGACTGGTTACAGAAATAATATTGCTCACCCCTACCCTTCTCCAACGTCTTATCAGGGCGTGAAGCACCTCAATGACTGGTCACAGAAATAGAGTTGGTCAAACCTGTACTCATTCCTAAGATCTTATAGGGGGGGGGGGGGTAAGGCAACCCCATCACTGGTCACAGAAACCGATAAATAAATTTCTGCTGGGGTCTTCAGCGACCCCCCTCATTCTTTATGTTATCACAGATAGGAGATAACTTTAAGGGTTAATGCTTCTTGGTAATATGGAAAATTAATCACAACATACGTTTTAAATTTTAATCTTGGAACGCGTATTCTGACATACTACCCTTATTTAATTTTTTACTATGACACAATCAACAAGTCCACAGTATTTAAAACCACCCTATTTTTTCAGGTCTCGCCCATAAAATTTCAGTTTTTGTTTTAATATAACAAAATATTATTTATTGAACAAAGTTTCAAAATTTTACATCATACTGAGAAAAATATCTACATTTTAATGGCAATATTCGGATTCGGCTATTTAAGGCGTGAAAATCACCCTTACACTTAACCCCCAAAAAGCAATTGTTCTTTAATTTCTCAAGAACGAATCGAAGTGTTTCAATTAAACAAACGTTAACTTATTCCTTACAAAAATTCACTCCTCGGGACATGTCTTATATTAAAATGTAATGGGTTTACTAATGAATCTACTGAACAAAATTTTCTGCATTTACCAACCGTGTTTGAATACATCCATTTAAGGAATGAAAAGCACCCTTAAAGTTCACAAATAAAAATAGATATTTTTAAAATCTCTTTAAGACTAGATTTTTTAAATTTCAGTCTAATCTAGAATTTTGAAACTATAACTATATGAATAAGAATAAGATACTTTCAAACTTAATTTTTTTTTAAACTTTGTGCAATAAATAATATTTTGTTATATTCAAACAATAATGGAAATTTTAGGGGTGAGACCTGAAAAAAATGGAGTGGTTTTAAAGACTGTGGACTAATTGATTGTTTCATAGTAAAAAATTGACATATTATATTGATGAAATATCAGTCTACAAGTAAATGTGAAAAAACTGTTTTTATTCACTATCTTATAATAAGAAATTTCATGGGGCTAGGCAACCCTCCTAAAAATAAGGGTGCTTATGTTATTTCATTTTTAATTAAAAACATGTCAGAATACGCGTTCCACGATAAAAATTTAAAAGGTATATTGTGATTAATTTTCCATATCATCAAAAAGCATTAAATTAACTGTAGGGGTAAATCTCCTCTTGCAATGCATTTTTTTTAAACCCCGAAACAGGTCAACTTCAATTTTTATTTTTCTTAATAACAGTACAATATACAGTGAAATTCAGCTGACTTGAACATTTCTGTATAAAAGAAATGTGAAAAAATCACATTTTTGAGATATTAAAGAAAAGCTGTTTTTGGAAGTAAAATTAAGGGTCGTTTTCACCCCTTGAATCAGCGAATTAGCACGTAAAAAAAATACATGTCTGCTATTTTTGTATGTACTACAACATATTACAAAATGAAGAAAATCGATGAGGTGTACGCCTCGGGAAGCAATAAATTAACTGTAGGGGTAACTCACCCCTTTCAATGAACAATGTACAATATGCAGGAAAATTCAGCTGATTTAAAAGTTACTGTATACAAAAAATATTTAAAAAATCACATTCACCCTTGTTAAAAATAGGAGTAGCAACCCCTCGGTATAAAAATATGTATCAATGAGCGTCTTATTGTAAGAAATAATCTGACATTTGTTTGGTTAAAAATTCCGATTCGTTTTTCAGATATTAAAGAAAAAAATTTTTTGGGGGTAAACTTTAAGGTTTGTTTTCACCCCTTAAGTAGACGAACTAGCACGTAACAAAAAATACGTGTCTGCCATTTTTTATGTACTACAACATATTACAGAATGAAGAAAATCGGTGAGGTGCACGTCGGGTAATTTCCTTGTAAGAGAATTGCACACATATTGTATTCATCAACATCAACCAGATGCTTAGTTTGTATTAAATCTTCTGTTGTGTGATAATCAAAATTTAATTTTCAGTTATGCCACAAATACTTTTAACGAAAGAATTTTCTCATTTTTAAGATGTTTAATAATATATTTAATAATTTTCGTTAATGGATGTACAGAAACTGACGATATACAAGAAAGGGATTAATTTAATGGTTTTCACTGAATTTTATAATAATGTTCCAATATTTTTTTAATCAATTTATAGTGATTTGAATTTGAAATTTAAAAAATTAACTTTTTAACAAAAAAATATAAATTTTGAATCAAATATTTACTTAAATTTTCAGTTAGAAAAATTAATTTTTAATCAAAAAATCGAATTTTCAACAAAATAGTTAAATTTTCAACTGGAATAGTTTAATTTTCAGTTTAAAAAATTAATTTTCAACAAAAAAAAAAAAACTAAATGTCAAAAAAATAGTTGAATTTTCAACTGGAATAGTTTAATTTTCAGCTTAAAAAAAGAAACCTAATTTTCTACGATAGAAAAATATCTTCAAAGTGATAAATTTATGATGAATCTTCAACTGGAATAGTAAAATTTTCAATCAAAAATATCAATTTTCATTCAAGAAGATTAATTTATTAAAATTTTCAGTTAGAAAAATTACTTTTTAATTAAAAAATCGAATTTTCAACTAAGAAATTAAATTTTCAACTGGAATAGTTTAATTTGTAGTTAAACAAAAAAAAGAAAACTAATTTTCGACAAAAGAAAAACATTTTCAAAGTGATGAATTTTCAACTAAAATGTTGAATCTTCAACTGGAATAGTTGAGTTTTCAACCAAAAAGATCAATTTTCATTCAAGAAGATGAATTTTTTACCAAAAAAATATGATTTTTCAACAACATAGTTAAATTTTCAACTGGAATTGTTTAATTTTCAGATTAAAAAATTAACTTTCTAACAAAAAAAATATAAATTTTGAACCAAATATTTAATTAAATTTTCAGTTAGAAAAATTAATTTTAAATTAAAAAATCGAATTTTCAACTAAATAGTTAAATTTTCAACTGGAATAGTTTAATTTTCAACTGGAAATTTTCAGTTTGAAAAATTAATTTTGAGCAAAAAAATATCAATTTTGCACCAAATATTTATTTAATTTTTCAATTAGAAAAATTAATTTTAAACTAAAAAAAACGATTTTTTAACTAAATAGTTAAATTTTCAACTGGAATAGTTTAATTTGTAGTTAAACAAAAAAAAGAAAACTAATTTTCTACAAAAAAAAACATTTTCAAAGTGATATTTTCAACTAAAATGATGAATCTTCAACTAGAATAGTTGAATTTTCAACCAAAAATATCACTTTTCATTTAAGAAGATGAATTTTTTTTGCCAAAAAAGACGAATTTACAACAAAATAGTTAAATTTCAAAGTGGAATAGTTTAATTTTCAGTTTAGAAAATTAATTTTTAACAAAAAATATCAGTTTTGAATCAAATATTTATTTTAATTTGCAATTAGAAAAATTAATTTTTAATTAAAAAATCGAATTTTCAACGAAATAGTTAAATTTTTAACTGGAATAGTTTAATTTTCAGTTTAAAAAATTAATTTTGAACAAAAAAATATCAATTTTTAACCAAATATTTATTTAAATTTTCAGTTATAAAAATTAATTTTCAACTTAAAAAACTAATTTTTAACTAAATAGTTAAATTTTCAACTGGAATAGTTTAATTTGCAGTTAAACAAAAAAAAAAGAATACTAATTTTCTACAAAAAGAACATTTTCAAAGTGATCAATTTTCAACTAAAATTGTGAATCTTCAACTGAAATAGTTGAATTTTCAGTTTAAAAAATTAATTTTTAACCAAAAAATATCAATTTTTAACCAAATATTTATTTAAATTTTCAGTTAGAAAAATTAATTTTTAACTTAAAAAAAAACGAATTTTCAACAAAATAATTGAATTTTCAACTGGAATAGTTTAATTTTCAGTTTGAAAAATTACCTTTTTAACAACAACAAAAAATAAATTTTGAACCAAATATTTATTCAAATTTTTAGTTAGAAGAATCAATTTTTAATTAAAAAATCAAATTTTCAACTAAATAGTTAGATTTTTAACTAGAATAGTTTAATTTTTAGTTTAAAAATTAATTTTTAACAAAAAAATATCAATTCTGAACCAAATATTTATTTAAATTTTCAGTTAGAAAAATTAATTTTCAACTAAAAAAAAGTTTAAACTAACTAGTTAAATTTTCAACTGAAATAGTTTCATTTTCAGTTAAAAAAATTAACTTTTTAACAAAAAAATATAAATTTTGAATCAAATATTTACTTAAATTTTCAGTTAGAAAAATTAATCTCATTATTATGCTAGATGGTACAATCAATTTTTTTAAAAGGAATCTGTATTATCATTAGAGAATAACAGGAAATTTGTATCGTATTTTTCCGAATAGATGGAGTTATGAATTGAAAATAATTTTTAATTCATTTTTGTCTGAAAAAGATGTTATCCTTTCGCTCCGCTGGGATTCGAACCACAGAACTTCAGATTTTCCAGCCAGGTGCTTTTCCCATTAAGCTACTAGAGAGATCGAGAGAAGCAACTTTATTTCGGAAAATATACTCATTATTATGCTAGATGGTACAATCAATTTTTTTAAAAGGAATCTGTATTATCATTAGAGAATAACAGGAAATTTTTAACGTGTTTTTTCAGAAAACAAAATTAATTAAAAATGATTTTTAATTCATAACTCCATCTAGTACGAAAAATACGTTAAAAATATCCTGTTATTCTCTAATGATAATACAGATTCCTTTAAAAGATTCATTTTTTTACTAAAAAGGGCGAATTATTAAAAATAATAGTAAAGTTTTAACCAATCAGTTGAAGTTTCAACCTGAAAATATGAATTTTCAATCAAAAAAGATTTTAATTGAAAATAAAAACCTGCTGAATTTAACTAAAAAGGGACTTTTCAACAAAATACATCAATTTGGAACCAAATAGTTCAATTTTTACCAAGAGGATTAGTTTTCTACCCATAAAGACGAATTTATAATAAAATATATTAATTTCTACCGAATAGTTGAATTTTCAGCTAAAAAATATAATTTTTCAACTAAAAATGGAACAGTTAAATTTTCAATTAAAAAAATTAATTTCATACCAAAAACAAAAACGAATTTTCAACAAAAAAGTTAAATTTTTAAACAAACGTGGATTTTTAAGTAAAATTGAGTTAAACTTTCAACAACAACAAAATAGTTAAATTTACAGTTAGGAACATAATTTTTAATCAGAAAAAGAATTTTCATCAATTCAGATAAATTTTCACTAAAAAAATTAATTTTCACCAAAAAAGTTCATTTTCAACAAAACAGTTGAGTTTTCGACCAAAAAGGATGACTTTTTAACAAATATACATGACTAAAAAAATTAATTTTCAACAAAAAAGTTAATTTTCAACAATACAGTTTAGTTTCCGCCCAAAAAATATTACTTTTTAACAAAATACATGGATTTTTAAATAAATAGTTGGATTTTCAAATAAAAAAGATAAATTTTCAGCAAAAAAGTTAATTATCAACAAAATAGTTGAGTTTTTTACTAAAAAAATTTGCATTTTGAACAAAGTATTTTAATTTTCAATAAAATAGTTTAATTTTTAACCAAATGGTCGAATTTTGAAACAAAAAATACTAAACTTCAACCAAAAATAGTCGAATTTTCAACTCGAAAAAATGAATTTTCAAACAAAAAGTTGAATTCTTAACGAAAAATACAATAGTTGATATTTCATGCAAAAAAATTGAATCGCAACAAAATAATTAAATTTTCAACATGATAGTTCATTTTTTAACCAAATAGTTGAATTTTCTATCTAGAAAAATGAATTTTCAAACAAAACAAATTTTCAACCAAGAAGATTAATTTTTCACAGAAAAAAAACATTTTTTTTACAAAATACATGAATTTTTAAACAAATAGTTGAATTTTCAAGTCAAAGACAAATTTTCACTGAAAAAAAATTAATTTATAACAAAACAGTTGCCGTTTTTACCAGAAAAGGAAATTTCAACCAACAAGATTAGATTTCTACCAATCATGTCGAATTTTCAACTAAAAAAGATCATTTTTCAACCAAAAATGAAAAAATTACATTTTCGGGAAAAAAGGGAATTTTTGACAAAATAGACAAATTTAGAACCAAATAGTTACATTTTTAACCAAGAGAATTAGTTTTCTACCAATAAAGACGAATTTAAAATAAAAAACATTCATTTTTACCAAATAATTGAATTTGCAACTAAAAAATATAATTTTTCATCTAAAAATGGAACAGTTAAATTTTCAATTAAAAAAATTAATTTGATACCAAGAACAAAAACGAATTTTCAACAAAAAAGTTGAATTTTTAAACAAACATGTGGATTATTAACTAAAATTACGAATCAACAAAATATATTAATTTTCCACAAAACAATTCAATTTTCAACCCTAAATCAAATAGTTCAATTTTCTACCAAAATAGTTGAATTTTCAAAAAAAAAAAAAACATAAGTTTTCAACCAAAAATGGAATAATTACATTTTTAGTTTAAAAAACGAATTTTCAACAACATAAAAAAAACTAATTGTCTACTATTAATATCCAATAAAATAATATTCATTTTTAACAAAATAGTTGAATCCGCAGTCAATAAGATAAATTTTCAAAAACGAAAAGGTTAATTTTCTACCCGAGAAGACGAATTTTTATGAACCTAAAAAGATGAATTTTCACCGAAAATGTAATTTTTAATCAAGAGAGATGAAATTTCTAACAAATAGTTTTAATTTTCTTCCAAAAAATATGAATTTTCAACAGAATAGTTAAATCTTCAGTTAAAATGATGATTTTTCCAAAAATAAGATTAATTCTCTGATCAAAAAGACTAATTTTCAGAAAAATACAAGAATTTTCCACAAAACAGTTGAATTTTTAAACCATCACTATGAATTATCAACAAAAAATTGTCAAATAAATAGTTTGATTTTTAAACAAATAATTGAATTTTCTACCAAAATAGTTGAATTACAAAAAAAATATATATATATATATATTTTTTCTACCCAAAATGCAACAGTTACATTTTCATTTTAAAAATTAATTTGAAAAAAAAAACAGAATTTTCTACCAGTTTAATTGAACCAACAAAGATGAATTTGTAACAAAATAGTTTAATTCACAGCCAAAAAGATATGTTTAAAAAAAAGAACATTCAGTTTCTACCCAAAAAGACGAATTTTCAACAAAATATATGAATTTTCCGCAAAACAATTGAATCTTCTACCCAAAATCAAATAGTTAAATTTTCTACCAAAATAGCTGAATTTAAAAAAAAAACATAAGTTTTCAGCCAACAATGGAATAATTACATTTTCAGTTAAAAAAACTAATTTTTAACAACAAAAGAACAAATTTTCTACCAGTTAAATCGAATAAAAAAATACGAATTTTTAACAAAATAGTTGAATCCAATACAGCCAATAAGATAAATTTTCAAAAACAAAAAGATTAATTTTCTACCCGAAAAGACGAATTTTCAACAATATACCTGAATTATACACAAAAAAAGTTTAATTTTTCACCCGACACTATGGATTTTCAACAAAAAAGTTAATGTTCTATTATTAATTTTTCAAATAAATAGTTTAATTTTTAACAAAAAAGTTGAATTGTCTACCAAAATAGTTGAATTTTCAATCCAAAAGGCAGAACTTTCAACAAGAGACTAAAAAATATAGGTATTTGATCAAAATACCTTTCAGTTGAAAAAATTAATTTTCAACAAAAAATAGAATGTTCAACTAAAAAATACGAATTTTCAACAAAATAGTTAAATCCATAGACAAAAAGATATAGAAAAAAAAATTAATTTTATATCCAAAAAGACGAATTTTCAATAAAACATATGAATTTTCCACAAAAAAATCGAGTTTCCACCCGAAATAGAATAATTAAATGTTCTACCAAAATAGTTGAATTTTCAAAAATAATAATAATAATAATTCTTTAACTAAAAATTGAATAGTTACGATTTCAATTTTTAAATTTAATTTTCACTCCAAAATTTGAATTTGTAATAAAATAGTTGAATCCAAAGCCAAAAAGATGGAAAAAAAAGAGAAGATTAATTTTATACCCGAAAAGACGAATTTTCAATAAAACATATGAATTTTCCACAAAACAATTAAATTTTCCACCCAAAACCAAATAGTTAATTTTTCTACCAAAATAGTTGAATTAAAAAAAAAATAAGTTTTTAATCAAAAATTGAATAGTTACATTTTGAGTAGAAAAAATTAATTTACAACAAGAAAAAAAAACGAATTTTCGACGGATTAAATTGAACCAAAAAGGCGAATTTTTAATAAAATCCTGAAATCACAAAATAAAGCCATGTATAGAAATAGTGGAAAATGTATAAATAGAAGTTTTTTCTAATAAAAGGAATTATTAGTTCAATGATTGAGTTTAAGAAATAAGTTTTCTTGTTTATCAATAAAAAAGCACCAACTAGGTAAACTTTCAAATAAGAAGAAAAATTTCAACCAAAAATGGTATAGTTAAATCTCCAGTTTAAAAAATTAATTTTATAACAAAAAAAAACGAATTTTCGTCAAAACAGTTCAATTTTAAACCAAAGTGATGAATTTTAAACTGAAATGGTGAATCTTCAACTGGAATAGTTGAATTTGCAACCGCGGATGAGATGAATTAATTTTTAACTAAAATTGTGGAATATTCAACTAAATTGCTTAAATGACCAATTAAAAAAAGAGGAATTTTCAACAAAGTACTTAAATTTTTAGTTAAAAAAATTAATTTAAAAAAAATTGAATCTTAAAAGAAAATGAATTTTTAACAAAGGAGTTCAAGTTTTAATCAAGTAATTGAATTTTCAACCAAAATCATTAATTTTCTACCAAAAAGTAAACATTTTCGGCCAAACACTTGAATCTTTAAATAAAAAAGATAAATTTTCAACTAACTGGGTAAATTTTTTAATAAAAAAATAATTTTTCAACCAAAAATGGAATACTTTAATATATGGTTTAAAAAATTCATTTTACAACTACAACAAAAAAACGAATTTTCGTCAAAATAGTTCATTTTTAAACCAAAGTGATGAATTTTCAAATAAAATGGTGCATATTTAACTGGAATAGTTGAATTTTCAATCAGGTAGAGAAAAATTCAAGGATTTTTACAGGTTTTCAAGGATTTCCAGGGCGCTAGACAACCTGGTTTTAGCTAAATAATTAAATTTTCTGTTTAAAAAAAAATAATTTTAAATCAAATGAATTAATTTTTTAAAAATTTGTTTAACTTTCAACCAAGGAGTTGAATTTTCAACCTAAAAAAAGCAATGAAATTTTAACTAAAAGGATGAGTCTTCAACTGAAAAAATGAACTTTCTACAAAACAGTTGAATTTTCAACCAGAAAATGCGAATTTTCGACAAAAAAGTTAAGTGGCAATCGGAACAGATTAATCAGAAGGTTGCAATTTGCACTAAAAAAGATATAATTTCTACAAAATGAGATGAATTTTTAAATCAAGAAAAATAGCTGAATCCACTACCAAAACAGATGCATTTTTAACCAAAAAAGTTGAAATTTCTAAAAAAAAATACATTTTCGAATCAAAAACATGAATTATGAACAAGAGTTAAATTTTTAACCAAGAAAGATTTTTCAGTAAAAAAAAAGAAATTTCATCCAAAATGCTGAATTTTCAAGCCAAAAAGATGAATTTTTCTGAAAACAGTTAAATTTCCAACCAAATAGTTGATTTTTTATCCATACATAAATTTTGAACCAAATAGTTAAATTTTAAACCAAGAAGATTAATTTGCTACCAAAAAGTGTTTCAACAAAATAAATAAATTTGTCACCAAAAAGTTGAATTTTCAACCCTGAAGATTAAATTTCTACCAAAAGAGACGAATTTTGAACCAAATAGTTGCATTTTTAAACTAAAAAATATCAATTTTTAACCAAAAATGGAATAGTTCAATTTAAATTTAAAAAATTAATTTTTTATACAAAAAATTATTTTTTTACAAAACTGTTGAATTATTAACCCAAAAATAATAATTTTCAACGAAAAAGTTTATTTTTAATCAAATAATTAAATTTTCAGTTAAAAAAATTATTTTCGAACTAAATGGGTGAATTTAAAAAAAAAAGTTTAACTTTGAACCAAGGAGTTGGATTTTGTACTTACAAAGATGAATTTTCAACAAAATACATTAATTTTCAGAAAATCAATTAATTTTTAACTAAAATAATGAGTCATCAACTAAAAAAAAAGGATCTTTCTACAAAACAATTGAATTTTTAACCAGAAAATGCGAATTTTCAACAAAAAAGTTAATTTGCTACCGGAACTGATTAATCAGAAAGTTGCCATTTGCACTAAAAAAATATATAATTTCTACAAAATGAGATGAATTTGCAATTCAAGAAAAATAATTGAATCCACTACCAAGACAGATGCAATTTTAACCAAAAAAGTGAAAATTTCTAAAAAAAAAAATTTCAAATCTAAAACATGAATTCTTCTCAAAACAGTTAAATTTCTAACCAAATAATTGAATTTTTAACCAATAATAAAATTCCCGATTTGAAAAATTACAGAAAAAAAAATTTCCGACAGAAAATTGCCAATTTATAAAATATTCGAATTAGAAAATTCCCAATTTGAAAAATTCCCGACAGTTTATAATATTATTGAATTGTGAAATTAGCCAAATAAAAAAAATACCGACAGAAAATTGCCGAATTATAAAATATCCAAACTAGAAAATTCCCGAATTATAAAATTCCCGATTTGAAAAAATTCGGGATAATAAAATTCATCACAGTTTATATTATTAGCGAATTGGAAAATTCCAGACAGAAAATTCCTGAATAATAAAATATCCGAAGTAGAAAATTCCCTATTTGGAAAATTCCCGAATAATAAAATTCCTGAATTATAAAATTTCGAAACTAGAAAATTCCCGGATAATACAATTTCCAATTTGAAAAATTACGGAATAATAAAATTCCCGAATTATAAATTATCCGAACTAGAAAATTCCTGAATTATAAAATTACCGATTTGAAAAATTCCCGAATAAATAAATTCCCGACAATTTATAATATTGCCGAATTGGAAAATTAGCCAAATAAAAAAATTCCTGACAGAAAATTGCCGCATTATAAAATTCCCGATTTGAAAAATTCCCGAATAATAAAATTTCCAACAGAAAATTGCTGAATTATAAAATATCCAAGCTAGAAAATTCCCGAATTATAAAATTCTCCATTTGAAAAACTCCCGAATAAATAAATTCCCGACAATCTATAATATTGCCGAATTGGAAAATTAGCCAAATAGAAAAATTCCAGCCAGAAAATTGCCGAATTATAAAATTCCTGATTCTATAATTTCCCGAATAATTTAATTTCCAATTTGAAAAATTACGGAATAATAAAATTCCCGAATTATAAAATATCCGAACTAGAAAAATCCCAAATAATGAAACTCGTAAATTATAAAATTCTTGATTCGAATATTTCCCGAATAATAAAATATCCAATTTGAAAAATTACCGATTAATAAAATTCCCGAATTATAAAATATCCGAACTAGAAAATTCCCAAACAATACAATTCCCAAATTATAAAATATCCGAACTAGAAAATTCCCGAATAATAAAATTCCAGTTAGAAAATTGCCAAATTATAAAATATCCACACTAGAAAATTCCTGAATTATAAAATTCCCGATTTGAAAAACTCCCGAATAATAAAATTTCTGAATTATAAAATATCTGAACTAGAAAATTCCCAAATAATAAAATTCCCGAATTATAAAATTCCTGATTCGAAAAATTCTCGAATTATAAAATATCCGAAATAGAAAATTCCCGAATAAATAATTCCAGTTAGAAAATTGCCAAATTATAAAATATCCAAACTAGAAAATTCCTGAATTATAAAATTCCCGATTTGAAAAACTCCCGAATAATAAAATTCCCGACAATTTATAATATTGCCGAATGGAAAATTAACCAAATGAAAAAATTCCTTACAGAATATTGCCGAATTATAAAATTTCTGATTTGAAAATTTCCCGAAAAATAAAATTCACGAGAGTTTATAATATTGCCGATTTGGAAACATTTCCGACAGAAAATTGCCGAATTATAAAATATGCGAACTAGAAAATTCCCGAATTATAAAATTCCTGGATTTAAACAATAAATGTTTTGTTGATGAACATTATTTATTTATAAAAAATACAATGATCAAATATTTTCATCAACAAAAATGATTCTCAAAGTTGAAAGTTCCTAAAATTATTGTTCGAATTTAAAATAACTACAATTGAAAACAAAATTTCTGGAGAAAATTTTTTTTTGATCATAGTTATTTTAAATTCAAGCAATGAGATTAGAAATTTTAAACATTGAAATCCATTTTTTATAATAAAAATAGTTGATTATTGTATTTTTGAAATATAAATGAAATTTAAAAAAAAATAATTGTTTAAATTCAGGAATTTTCTAGTTCTGATATTTTATAATTAAGCCATTTTTCGACAATTTTATTATTCGGGAATTTTCAAATTTGATAATATATTAAACTGTCGGGAATTTTATTATTCAGGAATTTTCCGAATCGGTAATTTGGGAATTTTATTATTCGGGATCTACCAGTCATGAAATAAATTTTAAACTAAAATGATGAATCTTCAACCAAACAAACGAATTTTTAACCAAAATAATGGATTTTCTTAAAAAAAAATTCGAATTTTCAAATGAAAAAGATAAATTAATAACTAAAAATTAAATAGTTATATTCTCAGTATAAAAAACTAATTTTTAAGCAACAAAAAAACACGATTTACCAACAAAATAGTTCAATTTTCAAAAAAAGAAATCAATTTTCAATGAAAAAAAGATGAATTTTCAACAAACTATATGAATTTTCAACTAAATGGTTTAATTTTTTTCACAAAAAGGTGGATTTTCAACAAAAATTAGAATAGTTAAAATTTTACTCTAAACAATGAATTTGAAAAAAAAAATAATTTTCAACAAAATAGTTAAATTTTTTACCAAAGAAATACATTTTCAACTGAAAAGATAAATTTTCAACCAAGAAGATTAATTTGATATCAAACAAGATTTATTTTTAACCAAATACATGAATTTTTAACAAAAAAGTTTAACTTTTTTACTATGAAATGAATTTTAAACCAAAATGATACATCCTCAACCAACCAAACGACTTTTTAAGCAAAAGAACGAATTTTTCACAAAATAGTTAAATTTTCAGTTAAAAAATTAATTTTCAACAAAAAAAAGGCTTTTTAAGTACAATGATGAATCATCAATTCACATAAAATATAATAGATGATATTTGAATCAAAAATATTTTTATTTTAAACCAAAAAAAAGTTTAATTTAACCAATAAAGAAATATTTTCAATAAATTAGTTGAATCCTTAACCAAAATAGATCAATTATCAATCAGACAGTTGCATTTTCAAACAAAAAAGATAAAAAAATTTTGATAAGAGATGAATTTTTAAACCAAAATACTAATTTTCAACAAAAGAGTTGAATATTCAACCAAGAAAGATTTTTCAGTCAAACAAGAAAAAATTTCATTAAAAATGTTGAATTTTGATGCCAAAGAAACCAATTTTCTACAATCAGTTGCATTTTCAAACTGAAAATATGAATTTTCAACAAAAAAGTTAATTTTCAACCAAATATGTGATTTTTTTACAAAAAATAGTTGAATTTTTAACCCAAGAAGATTTTCTAGAAAACAGTAGAATTTTCAAACAAAAAGAATGAATTTCTAACAAAATTGTTGAATTTTCAACAAAATAATAAAAGTAACTGAGAAAGATTGGCTGGACCCGTAGCTCAGTTGTTAGAGCAGTCGTCCGATAAGCGAAGGTCCTGGGTTCGATTCCCAGCGGATTTGAGAGGCTTTCCTTTTTTTTCACATGAAATTTTATTTATTATCTTATTCAAAGAAATTTATCTTGTTCTAATGACGTAAAAATATATCCAAGATTTGATTGGTCAATTTGGTTGGTTCGATAGAATTCTTGTTTGCGGATAGTAACACGGAATTTTCAGTTAGAACTCATCAAGATGACTAAAATAAGAATCTTAAATACAAATTTTACAGTAAAAGTTTCGTGAAAAAGGTTGCTTGGACCCGTAGCTCAGTAAGTAGAGCAGTCTGGTAAGCGAAGGTCCTGGGTTCGAATCCCAGTGGAGCTGAAAAGCATTCTTTTTTTACCGAAAATTTTATTTAGCATCTTATTCCAAAAAAATTCTCTTGTTCCAATGACGTAAAAATATATCTAAGATTTGATTCGTCAATTGGGTTGGTTCGATAGAATTCTTCTTTGCGGATAGTAACGCGGAATTTTCTGTTAGAACTCATCAAGATGACTAAAATAAGAATCTTAAATAAAAATTCTACAATTGTGTATTTATAGCTGGAAAGCGTAAGAGTTTCTTTGATAAAAGATTCGCTGGAGCCGTAGCTTAGTTGTTAGAGCAGTCGGCCGGAAAGCGAAGGTCCTGGGTTCGAATCCCAGCAGATTTGAAAGGCGTTCCTTTTTTTCACAGGAAATTTCATGTAATTTGAGTGAAAGTATGCATATTGAAGTGATTAATTTCAAAAATTGAATTTATTTCAGAAGCCTGTACCAGCAGTAGTGGTGCAAATTCAACGTCCGGGGTGGACATGGGAGAAAGAGATTCTCAAGAAAGAAGTTCGAGTGCAGCTAGATATTCCCCTAACATTAATTTTTTAAAATAAAAAATCATTAAAAATTTTCCCAGGAGTGTTGAAAAAATTATTTTATCTTGCAACTTTTCAAAATCCTTTATAATTTTATTTTGAAATCTTCAAAAATTTAATTTATGTTTTAAATTTTTTATTATTTTAAAAATTATTCATCACTTCTAAACCTTCTTAATATCTTTCAAAATGATTTAAGTTTTTCATACAAATTTAAAAATTTTTTTTTAAATTGCCTCAATATCTTCCAAATTCTTTTTTGAAAATTTTGAAAATCTTCTAAAATATTTTACATACTTTTTAAATATTCTCTTGAAATTAAATTTTTTAAATTTTAAAATGTTATTTCAGAATCTTCAAAAATTTACATTTTATTAAACATTTTTTGAAAGCTTTTTGAATTTTATTTTTTCCCAAATAAAAAATCATTTGATACATTTCTAGGATTCTTACGAAAATTTGTTTCTTTTTTTTTTAAATTTTCCCAGGAATTTTGAGAAAATTCTTTTATCTTAAAACCTTTAAAAATCCTTCAAAATTTTATTTCAAAATATTCAAAAATGTAAATTTTGTTAAAATTTTTTTATTATTTTAAAATCTATTCATTACTTATAAACCTTCTAAATATCTTTCAAAATTATTTGAGTTTTTCATAGAAATTTAAAGAAATTTAAAAAATTGCCTTAATATCTTCCAAATTCTTTTTTTTGTTGAAAATTTGGGAAAAATTAAAAAAAAAGAATTTTTAATGAAAAATATAATAGTTAATATTTGAACTAAAAAACCTTGAAACATTTTCAAATCTTTAAAAAGCTTGACAAAATTTTTTTTTTAATTTTGTAATTTTGAAAAATGTTGCTTTAAAATCTTTTGAAAGTTGGTTCAATTTTCCCTTAAAATTCATTTTTCAAAATAAAAAATCGTTTGAAGTTTTCCCAGGAATATAAAGATTTTTTATTTATTTTCTTGTACCCTGTCAAAATTCTTTAAAATCTTCTTTTTTTCGAACACTTCAAAAATCAACATTTTGTTTAAAAATCGAAATATTTTAAAGTTTACCTACAATTTTTTCTGTCAACCGAGGAGATTAATTTTATACCAAAAAAGACCAATTTTTAAAGAAATAAATACATTTACCAAAAAGGCAATAGTTGAATTTTTATTTCAAAAAATTAAAAAAAAAAAATTTACAAAATGGTTGAAAATTCTACCAAATAGTTAAATTTTGTTCTAAATTATTGAATTTTCGAACCAACAAGATGATTTTTTCACAAAACAGTTGAATGTTCAACAAAAAAATTAATTTCGAACCAAACAGTTGAATTTCCAACCAAATTTTTAAACTTTTGGTTAAAAAATTAATTTTTAAAATATAAAAAATGAATTTTCAACGAAAAATATAATATTTAATATTTGAAATAAAAACCTTGAAACATTTCCAAATCCTTAAAAAGCTTAAAAAAATATTTTTCTAAATTTTTTAATCTTGTAAAATTGAAAAATTTTGCTTCAAAATCTTTTGAAAATTTTTCCCAGGAATATCAAGATTTTTTTTTATTTTCTTGCACCCTTTTAAAATTCTTTAAAATCTTCTTTTTTTCGATCTCTTCAAAAATCAACATTTTGTGTAAAAATCGAAATATTTTTTGAAATATTTCGACATTATAACATTATTTTTACACATTCGCTACGCAATGTATCTTTCAATGCTTTCAGTGTTTACTTGAACTTATTTCGGTCAGTTTTAGTCAGACACTCCAGAAAATATTTTCACTCGTGCCAAATTTATATGGTCCAAAGAAATGCGCTCGTCATTTGAAAAAATAAGTTACTCGTAGAAGCTTATTATTTTTAATAATCAATTTTTTGCAATTTTCACTCTAAAAATTAGTATTTATAGTCAAGAAAGTCTACTATTACATTTTTCGTTAAAAATTTTATTATTTTGTTCAAATTTTAATTATTTTGTTGAAAGCTTATTTCGCTTTTGTTAATAATAATAATTATTTTCATTTTATATTCTCATATGATAGTTCAGGGTAAACTCGGGAGATGAAATAAAGATTCGTTTTCTCTATTTAAATTTCTAACTAAAAAATATTAATTTTCAACCAAAAATTTAAATTATATTTTCAGTCAAAAAACTAATTTTCAACAAAAATAAAGACGAATTTTCAACAAACACATAGTTCAATTTTCTACAAAAGAAATGAATTTTAACCAAATAGATATATTTTTAACTAAAAAGATACATTTTCAACCAAGAAGAATAATTTTCTAATAAAAAAGACCAATTTTTAACAAAATACATGCATTTTAAACCATATAGTTGAATTTCCAACAAAAAAATACTCACTTTTTAACCGAAAATGGAAAAGTTAAATTTTCAGTTTAAAAATAATTATTTTCAACAAAAATAAATATTGATTTACAAGAAAATAGTTCAATTTTCAACAAAAGAGATAAACTTTCAACTAAATAGATAAATTTTCAACCAAAAGGATGATTTTTCAACCAAGAAGAATTATTTTCTACTAAAAAAGGCAATTATTGAACTAAAAAATATTAATTTTCAACCAAAAATTTAAATTATATTTTCAGTCAAAAAACTAATTTTCAACAAAAATAAACACGAATTTTCAAAAAAATAGTTCAATTTTCAATAAAAGAGATGAATTCTAACCAAACAGATATATTTTCAAGGAAAAGAATAATTTTCTTCTAAAAAAGACAATTTTTAACAAAATACATGTATTTTAAACCAAATATACTTGAATTTTTAACTAAAAATACAAATTTTTAACCTTAAATGGAATAGTTAAATGTTCAGTCTAAAATATTAATTTTGAACAAAAATAAAGATTAATTTCCAAGAAAATAGTTCAATTTACAAGAAAAGAGATGAATTTTTATTATATTTTATTATTACAAATTTTTTAATTTCCAAATGATTTTTCATTCCCTCTTGTCAAAAAATCTAAAAATAGAGAACAACAGTTAAACAAACAAGAAGTTGAAAATTCAGTGTTACATTTTTTTCAATTTTCTTTAATTTTCAACTGACGAAAATTCAAGAAGAAAATTGAATTTTGTATTAAAAACATTGGTTCAAAACGTTATATTTACATCATTTTACATGAGGATTTAATAAATAAACATTCAATCCATATTTTTTTTACAGTCGATTTTTTGGAAAACAGATAGCCGTTTTTAAATAATAAATAATGTTTTGGTAAATTAAAAGTTATCTAATGGACTCTGAGTAGGGAATTTATGAGATTTGAAAACAAAAATCCCAACTCTAAACATTTGCTTGTTAAATTATTTAATATGGCTTTTATTTTTCAATTTTTAATTAAATACAATGTTGATATATTATATTGTAATATGTATTATATATTATAATATATAATTATAATGTTAATATTAAAAAGATTTTATCTTAAAAAACAGAAAATACCAAAAATAATGATTTTTTAACTAAATAGATCAATTTTCAACAAAGAAGAATAATTTTGTACTAAATAAGACCAATTTTGAACAAAATACATGAATTTTAAACCAAATAGTTGAACTTTCAACTAAAAATATTAATTCTTAATCAATAATGGAATAAATAAATTTTCGGTTTAAAAAATTGTCACAAATAAAACGAATTGAAACAAAATTGTTCAATTTTCAACAAAAGAGATGAATTTTTAACCAAAAAGATCAATTTTCAACCAAAAAGGTGAATTTTCAACCAAAGAAATTAATTTTCTACTAAAAAAAAAAAGAATTTTGAACAAAATACATGAACTTTCAACCAAATATTGAATATATATTACATATTACATATTACATTATACATTATAATATATATTATAATTATAATGTTTATATTAAAAAGATTTTCTCTTAAAAAACAGAAAATACCAAAAATAATGAATTTTTAACTAAATAATTAAATTTTCAACAAAGAAGATTAATTTTCTACCAAAAAAGGCAAATTTTCAACAAAATACATGAACTTTCAACCAAATAGTTGAATTTCCAACTAAAAAATATTAATTTTTAACCAAAAACGGAATAGTTAAATTTTCAAAAAAATTAATTTTTAACAAACATAATGATAATAAATTTTTAACTAAATAGATGAATTTTCAACTAAAATGATAAATTTTCAACTAAAAAGGTGTATTTTCAACCATCTATTTCTCCATCCGATTTTTCTCCTTTCCTTCTCTGTATCAGGTGCCTTCCCACCTTTCATTATTCGTAAAACCTTGGCTATTTTTTTCCTTGTTATCTCCTCTTCCTCATCTCTTCCTCTACCATATTTTCCTCCTTTCCTCTTCTATATCAGGTGCAGTAGAATTTTTAACCGAAAAGTTTTAACTCTTAACCAAGAAAATTAATTTTCTACCAAGAAAGACGAATTTTCAACAAAATACATGAACAGAAATTACAACCAGAGAAAATCAATTTTCAACCAAAAATGGAATAGTTACATTTTTAATAAAGAAAATTAATTCCGAACAAACAAAAAATTTTAGCAAAGTAGTTAAATTTTAAACTAAAGAGATGAATTTTCAAGAAAAGAGTTCAACAGTCAACCCAATAGTTGAATTTTCAACCAAAAACTTGATTTTTTGATCAAATAGTGGAATTTTCATCTAGAATGATGAATCTTCAACCAAAAAATGCATTTCTTCAAAAATGTTGAACTCTTAACCAAGTATTCGATTTTTCACCAAAAAAAATTCATTCTCAAAGAAACACGTAATAGTAAATATTTCAACTAAAAAAGATTCTAATTTGAAAAACACGAGTTTTCAATGAATTACATGAATTTTCAACCAGAAAAGATCTATTTTCACTTAAAAATATAAATTTTCAACCAAAAACTGTATACTTAAATTTTCAGTGAAGAAAATTAATTTTAAAGAACAACAAAAAACGAATTTCTAATATGATTATTAAATTTCCAGCGAAAAAGAAGAATTTTTTTTTAAATGATGAATCTTCAAACCAAAACTTAATTTAAAAAAAACAGTTCAACATTTAACCAAAAAGTACATTTTTTGACCAAGAAGATGAATCTTCTACAGAAAGATGAAGTATTTTCAACCAGTTAGTTAAATATTTAATCCGAAAAGAGAAATATTTTATTATATAGTTGAATTGTCAACCACTAGAATAATTTTCAACAAAAAATGTAATTGGTAATATTTGAACAATAATTAAAACAATAATTTTCAACAAAATTGTTAAATTTTCAACCAAAGTTGAATTTTCATCAATATAATTACATTTTCAAAAAATGATTTGAACTTTTAAACAAATAGTTGAATTTCTCAACCAACAAAGTTGAATTTTTTGCAAAAAATATGATAGTTGATATTTCCAATAAGAAAGATGATATTTATATTTAAAGAGATGAATTTAAAAACCAAAAAGTTTATTTTAAACCAAACAGTTCTCTTTTATTCAATTTCAAGCCCTATTCAAATATTTTTTCAGTCTAAAATATCCCATTTTTAACCCATAAATTTGACATTTTTTAATTAAAAAAAAAAAAGAAAAATCTTTTTCAAATTTAGAAACATTTGACTGTTTATTTAAAATGAACAATTATAGATCAAATATTTAAAATTGAAAAAGTTTAAACTAAATTCTTTGAAGTTGAAAATTGAGTGCTCAATTTAAACTTTGAATAATTATTAATTTGAAACGACTTAAAATTCAAATAGTTATTTTAAACATTTTTATTGAGTTTGAAAGTCATTTTGGTTTTAAATATTTTACGTATTGGAAGCAGGATGATGTTTTTTATTGAGTTGGAAGGGTGGTTTTTTTTTAAATTTTGTCCTTAAATGGAACATGCTTTTAAATATTTATATTTTATCTAATTTATATTACACTGATATACCTTTTTTTTAATAGAATTTTTTTTTGTTTCAGGTAAGTTTCTGCTTTGGATACAAACATAAAAAATGATGCGACCTTCTGGTAAGGAGAAATAATTTATCATTGTTATGGGGAAATGGCTTGTATTTTTCACATGGAGAAAAAAAATCAAATATTAAATATGTACAAATATTACATAAGACACAACATTTGATAAATTTCATCCTTAAACCACAAAAAAATTTGACGCAATTATAGTCAATAAAAAAAGGTTTATGGGAAGAGACTTCACGAGATTTAAGGAATTTTATCAATCTCAAGGGATTTCAAAGGTTTAAAAAGCTTTGTCATTGTGTATCCCCCCACATTTTTCCATTGGAATTTTAAAACTAAAGGTGAAATTTATCTGTAGAAAATTAATCTCCTTGGTTGAAAATTCAACTGCTTGGTTGAAAATTCTTTTTGTTGTTGTTAAAGATTCATCATTTGTATTAAAAAAATCTTTCCTTAGTTGAAAATCTATCTATTTTGTTAAAAATTAATCTTTTTGGTTGACAATTAATCTGTATTCTCGAAAAATCATCTATTTGTTTAAAAGTTGAACTATATGCTTAAAGATTCATCTTTTTTGTAGAAAATTAATCTTTACGGTTGAAAATTCGTCTCTTTTGATAGAAAAGCAATAATCTCATTAGTTGAATCTTCATCTTTTTGGTTGAAATTTAATTTATTGGGATGAACAATTCACTATGTTGTATTCGTTTTTTTCTTTCTTTCTTTTTTGTAAAAATTTCACTATTTTATTTTTAGTTAAATATGTATGTTTCTGGTTGAAAATTGGTGGAAGATTCATCATTTTGGTTAAAAATTCATTTCTTTGATTGAAAATTGAACTACTTTGTTGAAAATTCTTTTTTTTAACAATTCTTCTTGTTTGAAAAATCATTTTTTTGATTCAAAGTTAATTTTTTTAACCTAAAATTTATCATTTTCAGTTTAAACTTGATGTCTTTTATTAAAAATTCGTCTTTCATTGTAAAAAAATTAATATTCTTCTTACAAATCCATCTTTTTGGTTTGAAAAATCAACTACTTGATAAAAACTTTATCTATTTTGTCGAAAATACATTCACATTATTGATCTCCTAGGTGTAAAGTTGTTTTTATACCCGAAAGAAAAATTCATCAGCCAAATGAAGATTCGTCTTTTGTGATGGAATATTAATATTCTTGGTAAAAAATTAATCTTCTTTGTTGAAAATTCCTTTTTCTTTTTGTCAAAAATTCAACTATTTGCTTAATAATTCATTTTTTGTTAAAAGTTTAACTATGTTTTGAAAATTCATCTTTTTGTAGAAAATTAATTTTCTTGGTTAAAAATTGATCTTTTCGGTTGAAAATTAATTTCTTTAGTTGATAATTAATTTATTTGGTTGAAAATTAATTTCTTTGGTTGAAAATTGGTTTTCTTTTGTTCAAATTTTTTTTCTTTTTTGCCTACAAAATTCGCTATTTAACTTTTGTTTGAAAATGTATGTATGTTTTTGAAAAATTTTCGTTTTGGGTAGAAAACTGATCTTTCTCGCTGAAAATTCACCTATTTAGTTAAAAATTCAACTATTTGGATAAAAAATAAATTTTTTTTTGGTTGAAGATTCATCATTATAGTTCAAAATTCATTTTTTTGGTTGAAAATTGAACTATTTTGTTGAAAATTAGTTTTTTATTTAAAATTAATTTGTTTAACTGGAAATGTATCTTTTTTAGTTGAAACTGTATGTATTTTGTTAAAAATGTATCCTTCTTGGTTGAAAATGAATGTTTGAGGTTGAAAAATCAAATAGTTGGGTGAAAATCCCTATTTTTTGTTAATAATTCAATTATTTGTTTGAAGATTCATCTTTTTTTGTAGAAAATTAATACTTTTTGACTGCAAATTTATGTATATTGATATAAATTCGTCTTTTCTGACATAAAAGTAGTAATCTCATTAGTTGAAACTTCATCTTTTTGTATGAAAATTAAACTATTTTCTTGAAAATTCATTTTTTGGTTCATAATTTTTTTTTAACATAAAATTTTTCTTTTTTAGCTTAAACTTCATTTATTTTGTTGAAAATTTATCCTTCTGGGAAAAAAATTAACCTTCTTGGTTGAAAATTAATATCTATTGTTGAAAAATCATGTATTTGGTTAAAAATTTATAATTTTAGTTAAAGATGAATTTCTCTGATGAAAATTGAACTACTTTGTTGAAAAATCTTCTTTTTTTTGAAAATTAATCTTCTTGGTTGAAAAATCATTATCAATTTGATTCAAACTTAATTTTTTTTTTAATCTAAAATTTAGCATTTTTAGCTGAAACTTCATGTATTTTGTTGATGATATCAATCTGCTATCTTTTATCAATTTATCAATTCAATCTTTTATCTGTAGAAAATTAATCTCCTTGGTTGAAAATTCAACTGCTTGGTTGAAAATTCTTTTTGTTGTTGTTAAAGACCTTTTTCGCTTCGCCTCGCCTCGCACGCATGTCACTACGTTATATCTACTTCCTCTCCTATTTACAATCTTTCCTTTTCCATTCCTCTTCCTCCTTCCTTTTCTTCTTCATCTTACCCAATACCACCTCCACCCATTCTACTGTCCTTTTGTACCCCCTTTCATGCATCAATACCTTCGTGCTTATCTCACTCCTTTCCACCTCCTCGCGCTCCTCCAAACAGTACTCCACTCTTGCATCCCACTTTCCGCACAGTTCACACATCTTCTTCTCCCTAGAAAACCAGAACCAATTAAAACCCTCTGTGCACCCACATCTCATAATCGCTATAAGCCCTTATTCTTTCCCTATCCGCCCTCTCCTCCTTTTCGTTCCTACGCTCTACCACTTTCTGTTCAATCATATTCTCTACACTCTCTCAAATACCTTTTTTCTTGCCCTTTCACCTGTCACCTACTTCTATTGATGACCTGCCTTTCACCTTCTCGAGCCTTCTTTCTGTACATTCCTTCCACACCCTAATCTTCTCTTCCAGCTACTTCATTTTAACTTCTTCTTCTTTCCTCACCGGCCCCACCTCCCCCTCTAATCATTCTACTCTCGCCCTCAGCTTTTTCACCTCCTTCTCCTATTTGTTGCCCTTGACTCTCTTATTCTCACCTCCCATGCTGCCTTTTCTCTCTTTCTTCCTTCCTCGTGCATCCTTCTCACTTCATCGATCTGCCATCCATTTAATCTAAAATACCTTTTCCTTTCAAACTCCATCTTCCCAACCCCTCTCCTATTCTCCTTTTCAACAATTTGAACAATTCCATTCTCCTTCCAGAATCATCTGCGAACAACTTCCTCTTCAGCCCGCAACCCCTGTCTCATCACCACATTTGCCCTTCTCACTCTCTCTTTTATATAACCTTTAACTTCCACTCATCTTCCTCATCTCTTCCACCTCCTTTCCTGAACACCATAACCTTGGACATTTCCGCATTCAGCTACAACCTATTCTTATCCAGGTATTTTCTCAACCTCTTCATCATCTCCGTTAAGGCCTCCCCGCTCTTTGCTAGCAGCACTATGCCATTTACATACGCTAGTGTGCGAATTGTAACCCGTCCTACCCTAACTCCTCCTACCACTCCGGCCTCTAGCTTACTTTCCATACTCGCGATTAAAATTACCTACCATAACCTACCCTTCTCCACTGAAGGAAACGCGCCTTTGAGAACCACAAAAAACGCGTACATTGTATTCACTATCGTAATCGCTCTATAATTCTCCTGCCTATCCCTATCTCCTTTCTCATCCAAACGCACTATTAACCTCTCTCTCCACTCTGCTGGGAATCCCTCGCCTCCATACTTTCTTTACTTTCTCCTTCAGCTTCTGTCTGACCTCATGTAAACATAAATACTTTTTGATAACGCATGTACAGAATGTTCGCTTTTCGAGTCGGGAAGTGACCAATTATAAGACAGTAGTAAAAAGCAGTTATAAAAAGACTTTGAACAAGATTACTTATTTTAGCTTGTGCGCTTTTATAATCAGATTGCTTTTTGGGACTGCCGGAATCATAACCTCACTTCATTATGACTTTTAATTCGCATAGTTCGAACAAAATCTGATATTTTTGAGCATCTGCCCAGTGGGCACAAAAACACCTCAAAGGCTTCCTTCGTATGTACCTTTATGTCATGTGACTCGACGGCTTTAAGATATACTTTGGTTCTTTTCAGTTTGCGTGCCCACTGAGAGGTCGAGTGTTTCTCAGAGAAGTTTAAAAAGTAAAAAAATATATATACTAATATACGAAAATATTACAAGAATTCAGATTATAAGAAGAAAGAGAACAAGAAATTTCAGAAGATTACAATAAGATTATACAGGATTACCTTAAATGACATTAGAAGAGCATAGAGAACAGGGATTGAATAAAATTGTGTGGAATTACATGGCAGATTACAACAGTGGCTAAAACCTCCAAGGTTTTAGAGATTTTCGAACAGTAAATTTCACATTTTTTATGCTTGTTCCTTCAATCTTTCTTCTAATTTCTGAGCTTCATTCTCTTTATTTTCTACTTCTCTAGCAAGCGTTTCCCCTTTATATATATATATATATAATTTGATTTTTATCAACTGAAAATTTATATAGTAGGTAGAATAAAAAAATATTTGTCTTCTTTCACGTTCAAGATGCGTGAAGAAGAGTAAATAAAAATTTAATTTCAAACGAGGCTTATTTTATTTAAGATTTAAAGATTTGTTTGTCATTATATGCTACAATATTGATATCATCTGTCAAATAAGACGTTTAGTCCCCAGCAAGAGGGGGCAAAGAACCTTGGTCAAAAACGTGCAAATACTCATAATTCACGAGTAAGCCAACCAAGTTAAAAATATTGTATGGCTTCGTTGTACAATTTTCAATTAAAAATGTAGTGAAAATGTATAGAAATGTAGTTTTTAATTTGTGTGAATCATCAAAATGATAGAAATTTTGATTTTCAATTGCCAAAATTAAAAACCTTTAAATTCCAAAGATTTGCAATTTAAAGTTCTGCAAATTTCAAGAGTTACAATTGATAATTCTTGAATTTTGAAAACATAGAATCACAAATTATTCAATTTTCACGATTTGAAATTTAAAATTCTACATGTTCAAGGTTTTAGAAGTCAAGTTTCAAATTCTAAACCTTTCAAATTATAGAAAATGTAAATGTATGTAAATCGTCAAAATTTCAGAAATTTTTAATTGTAAATCGCAAAATTAAAAAAGCTTCAATTTCAAAGATATACAATTTAAAGTTCTGTTTTATTCTCCTTGTTCTGTTTTATTTTTCTAAACTCAATTAGTGAATATATTGACTAATTCTTTAGAGATTTAAGTTCCTAATATTGCTGAAATTTCACTAATTGATGGTTAGAGAGCACTATACGTTAGGAGAATAATTTTTTTTTTAGTTCGAACAATTTCGAACAGGATTTAAATTCAAGACAAATAATAATAAACTCTTAATTATAGATATTATATTTACCAACTGGCTTAATGAAAATCATTAAGGTGGAACAGAGGACACCTATGACGGGCCTCATTTTCTAGAAATATGGAAAACCTTATGATGTGTCTCTGTACGAGAGTAACTAATGAATATTTAAAAAAGTGTTTTGAGATACATAGTCGCTATCTCTTTTGTCCTTCTGAAATATTTATGTTCCTTAACATTTTTCAATTTGCTAATAACAAATAATCCAAGCCAAGCAGTGTCATAATTTTCCTTAAAACTGGTGCAAAGCCTGTACCTACGATTAATAACATTATTTATTCTTTATATAGTCTCTTGTGTCAATAGAGTTAAAAATGTCACACCTTCACGTTATTTTGATAAATTTTCTTATTTTACCATTTTTATAACCTTTTTTAATTACTATATACAGTTCTAGATGCGTTCATATATTTTTACTGAGCAATTAGCTGCTTGCTACTATTGAATTCGTTTTTTATTTAAACATAATGTATGTATATATATATATATATATATTATATAATAGTAATAATATAATAATGGAATAATCGAATGCGTAATTTTCTACTAATCGCTAATGGCTCACTTTTCGCTATTCGAATCTGTAAATTTTTAGCCAATTATTTTATAATATATATCATATTATCAGACAAGAAAGCTGATTTTTGTACCATAAAAGGTAAATTTTCAATAAAAAAGGACGAATTTTTAACAAAAGATTCGAATTTTGGACCAAAAAAAAAAAATTAACAAAGTAGTTGAATTTTCAATCATGAAGATTAATTTTTTAGCAAAAGACGAATTTTTAACCAAATATATTAATTCTTAACCAAATAGTTGAATTTTTAAATAAAAAATATAAGTTTTCGACTCATAATTTATCAGTTAAATTT